>JAQFYE010002970.1:0-16510 GCA_034694305.1 Protaphorura glebata
ACTTGATTCCAAAAAATAACATTACATCAATACCTCTCCTAGGGAGATGAGAAGTCATCGATATTCCTTACTCTATGTAAATTATGAAACTTACCCTGGTTTGGCCAAATGTTAGCTAAAATCTGATTATCCGAACAACTCTTGCCAATACGGCCTCTAAGGCCACGAAGTACAACTGAAAGTAGAATTAGTCAGACTGTCTTAACTCTCCCTTCTGTCTCCACTTCTACTCCACTTGACACATTTTTTTTCCTTTTGATGGATAGAAGTGAGGCAGAATAAATGTGACAAGTTGAGGTCTGTGTAGTGAAGATGCAGAGGAATAAGGTAGGGTTGAGACAGGGTGAGTAACGGACGAGCCAGGCGGCGACGGATTGACAAAGTTTACTTTCAGTTGACCTTCATGTCCGTTTTTGTGACCTTAGAGGTCGCATTGGCAAGATTTGTTTGGATAATCAGATTTCAACTAACATTAGGCCTAACTAAGTATCATAGTTTAACAAAATTAGCCGCTTTAAAGCACCCATCATAATTTTAGACCAACGGAAGCCGTGTATTTCCAGAACGGGGGATAATGAACCGCATTTAAATATTCTATCCTTCATAATTTTAATGTAATTTGACCATTATATGTAAAATTATTGAGGTATGAAAATTCATGAACTTATCAAAATCCTGCACCATTACCCCGGGGGTTTTAAAAATCGGAGTTGTTTTGGAACCTGTGTTAAACTCTGAAACCCGAACCCCATTAACCGCCCACCCCCTGCCCTGCCAATCCTGCTCGACATTCCTGAGGAGTTGGAATGTCGAGGATACCACTCCTTGCATCAGAGAAAATAACTGAATCATCGATTGTCTTATAACTTTACAATATAATTTCTCCCAAATAGATTTGCTGAATGGGCATTCTGAAAAATCATTGTTAGTATTGAAGAATTGCAGTTTGACCGACGTACACAAACATACTAATTATCCATGAAATTGCCATCCATACCAGATGTCGTTGGCACTTCCGTACGTCGTTGGATTGTTGCGACACAGTTTCACTTTGCTTAGAACAT
Source organism: Protaphorura glebata (assembly GCA_034694305.1). Taxonomy (NCBI): domain Eukaryota; kingdom Metazoa; phylum Arthropoda; class Collembola; order Poduromorpha; family Onychiuridae; genus Protaphorura; species Protaphorura glebata. The sequence goes on from JAQFYE010002970.1 coordinate 1,065, forward strand.
TCATTTGCAAACAGGGAGATCCCGGGGTAATTGAGCGGTTGAAAAATTGCTTTTATCTGCATGTGTCCATAAAATTATATTGCACAGTTCTAAGCATTAATGTTATCAGAGATGCAATTATCCATACACACACATTGTATATAACACAACGAACATGCATTGTGTCATACATTCTGCTTATCCTCTGGTTTGTGATGAAATTCAATTAAAGGCAATACGATAAAAGTTATGTCTACATTTTTATATCGAATTAACGACTCTGGTTTGCGCATTTGTGAGGAAAGGAATACCGTGATTCCCCGAACAGTAACCCGGGTTAGTATTTTTTAGGCTGCCTCGAGACCGGGTCTATATTCGAGACCCGGGGCAAGGTGATACATAGGCTCTTATGGAAGAATGCACTATTTGACCCGGTTAGTATTCGAGACCGGGTTACTATTCGGGACCGGTTTATAATCGGGGATTTACGGTAATTGTATAGGCCATCGACGATTAACTTACGTCGTATGGTGCCGGATAGGACATATTTAAATTTAGATCCAGGTGTTCCTTACACGTTACTTTTATTACTCTTCAGAGAGATTTCGATGTGGAAATGTTTTGTGACGTGTTCTATTTTATTCGAATTCCGGTTATATAAATAACTAAATATTTCACAGCCAATTGATTGTTAGATATTAATTCTACGGGAAGATAGAACTTATTAAATATAGGGGGTAATAATTCTACCACCGAAGATAATGTGAAAATTAAAAACACGTCGGAAGAGGATTAGCCTTCCTGAAAGGTGAAGTATGGGAATTGATTAATTAGAAGTCATATGCCGAATAGAACGATATTCTAATAAAACCACTGTCTGTGAAGGTATATGCATAATATATATGCATAATATAATTATTGATGGACAATAAAACTGATTGCAAAGAAATAACCGGGTCATGATTATCAGTAATGTAATTTGTTGGTGATTGTAACCAGAATTAAAGAATCGGTCAGAGTATAAAAGATTGACAGGACTGGAAATGTCCTTCACTAACTAACACCCCAAAATTTGCATTTCTGATGTAATTATATTGTAACTCCTTGTTTCAGAAAATAATCTGTTCAATCATGAATAATAATGATAACGACATTCCTTCAAGTGTCGCGGAATTCTATAGAAAAAAGTCAGTTTTTGTAACTGGGGCGACAGGTTTTCTGGGAAAAGCCATTGTTGAAGAACTTCTACGCTCATGCCCTGAAGTTGAGAAAATCTATTTACTTATGCGACCCAAATCTGGCTCAAACATTACATGCAGACTCAAACAACTGCTTGACAGAACGGTGGGTGTCGAAAGTAACACAGCAGTAGAACGTCCTCAATTTTTTAATATTATCCTACTACAAGGGGTACCTTTCGTAACCTAACGTGAGGTCAATGAAATCAACTTGTGACTGTGACTCTTTTACTTATGTTTCAGGTGTTTGAGACATCGAGGACAACCAATTCGAAGGTTCACGCGAAAGTCATAGCTGTGGCTGGTGATATCGGTCAACCATGTCTGGGATTATCTGAAGATGACCAAAATCTGTTGACTCAACATGTTTCAGTCGTGATACACTCAGCTGCCACCGTAAAATTTGACGAGAACCTGAAATGTGCAATGAATCTCAATTTCCACGGGACAGAACGTGATTGAACTTTGTAAAAGAATGAAAAATTTAGAGGTTGGAGTAAATCGAAAGACTGAATTACTAGTTTAATTTAAAAACATAGATTTTTTGACAGTCAATTTAGCTGAAATGGGTTTACGACGCAATATTGCAGAGTTATGTACTGATACAGTTTGATTTTTTGCGTCATTAGGCTTTGATTCATGTCTCAACGGCTTGTGCTCACTGTGAGCGACATGAAATAAACGAGACAATATATCCTGATAAGGTCGACCCGAGAATATTGGTCAAGCGTCTGGAATCCTTGTCAGAAACTGAAGCAGATGCACTAAAACCAGAGTAACAAAATTAACGCCAATTGATAATCACTTTTATAGTTTGAATCATGTGATATACTTTTTAGAATAATCGGGGACAAACCCAACACCTATACATTTACAAAAGCTTCGGCTGAGACCATTCTTAGTGAAGCGAGTTTTGTTCTGCCAATAACAATTATTCGACCATCAATTGGTAAATATATTTTATGATGCGTTGATGATGAATGATTTAAAACCAATGAAGTATTGAAGTATTTGGTACTTTTTCAGTGACAGCAACATGGAAAGAACCTATGCCTGGTTTTGTTGACAATATGAATGGTCCGACCGGTGTTGGTGCCGCGATTGGAGCAGGAGTACTTCGAACATTCCTGTGTCATCCAGAAGTAGCAGTCGATTATATACCATTGAATATAACGGTCAATCTAATAATTTCCTCAGCTTGGGCGACGGGAATTTTAAATATGTCAAATAAGTAAGGAAGTGTTAGCACATTCTAAAAAGTCTGAAATTACTAATATATCGTTAATGTTAAAGCAGAAAGAAAGGGATAGAAGTCTACAACCGTTGTCCCAGGAGCACAGAAACCTTTTCTATGTGGCAACCTAATACGTTCCATCAACAATCGACCCGTCGAGTAATGTCTATTGGACGCCAAAATGTTCAATCACATAAAACAGATTATATCATGCCATTGACGACTTAATCTGGCATTATTTTCCATTCGCGTGCGCTGATATTTTTACCAAATTGTGCCGTCAAAAACCAAGGTAAGTAATCGCAATATTTACGTTCGACTTACAGCATAAATAAAAGGCCTGCTCGGTTATACTTGTTATACCCGCTCTGCTATGCCCGCAAATATATTTCTTTCCGTTGTCTTCATTGTAAACAGGATGCTACGAATTCATCGTAAAGTGAAATCAATGATGGATGCATTTGAATATTTTGCATCACGCGAGTGGAACCTCAAAACGGACAACATGGCAACGTTGTGCAATATGTTATTACCGAAGGATAAGATTTTGTTTAATTGTGATGTCAAAACAATTGAGTGGGAGGATTACCTTCACTCATATATGTCGGGCATTCGATCTCATATTCTAAAGGAAGACGTCGACACACTTCCGGCAGCGCGTCGGACATCTGAAACGGTAGCCATTACATAAATAACAATTTGACCTGTGGAGCAACGTTTTAATTTGTTCCGCTCTGCTTCTAAAATTCAATTGGTTTACAATATCTTTCAATTGACAGCATTCCTTACGCTCCTGTTATTTTTCTGGGGATACATCATGTAATAAAAGTTTTTCGTCGAACGTTATACTTACTAAGCCAATACTTGTGAAGACAACCTGTGCTACGCCCAAGCTCTTGGAAAATTTTAATTCGTTTGGAGCGAACGCTACAATTTTTTTAAAACATTCAGCGACTTACAGAATTATGAATTAAACTTTTGCGTGTGCTTGTCCACACGATTTATTGAAATATTAAGTGAAATATTATTAATGAATGCCTGAGCACCTGGTTATGTGGACGCAACATGCAAAGAAGGAAATATTTCCTGAATTATTGAACAAACAATATTTCATCCTCATTTGACTGCATTATAAGGCTGCCAGTAGTGTAAAATAAATATATAAGAAACCAGTCACGCCACCTCTGCAGGAACTCCACAATTATTTATTTATTTGCTATTCCATTTGAAATGTTTTTCTTGCCCGGACAACTTTCCTAACTGAAACTTTTACTGCTAATTAATTCAAGTTGTAATTAAAATAGTCATTAACTAGAGACATCATAAATTAATAATTATATGAGTACGGAAATTGTATATATTTTTCGGTCACGCAATGAACGCAAAGACGTCACGTCTACTTGACAAACATATTGGACACATTTTAGTTTCCATTATTATAGCACTAACCGTTAACCAGAAGAAATAAAGTACTAAAGTAAAAGCCAATGACAGCTTTCCACGCGACAGTGTATTGCTCTTATGTGGAAATAGAGGGAAATGAGTCGTAGTAACTTGTCATCATCTTGTAAGTCGTAGTCTGTGGTAACTTGGAACAACACTATGGACACTGACCAAGGTATTCTTGCAAAAGTTCCAGGTAAAAATTTCATCTTGCTGTTGAAAGTGCTACAATCCATGGTTAGTAAAATTTTCAAGAATTTTTGAACGTATTTGCACTCAATTCAAATTTGCGAATATTTCATTTTAAGAGACCAAGAGCTATTTCTAGTTGGTATATTAAAACCATGAAAATCTGAAAAAAAATTGGTAATTTGTAAGAAAACTGCTTTACCTTCCGTTAATTGTTTATATTGAAATTGTTACAGAAGATGACGAAACTGGCGGAGGAGCTGGAAATCAAGTATGCGAGTCAAAATACGATTGAGCCAGTCGTAGCAACTCCTGATGACCTCGTACTAATCGATTTGGAGCATACCAACATTCGAGGCCGCGGCCGTGCCGTGCGACGTGTACGATAACAGACAACATAAAAATTCTAAGTCTTCAGTTTTTTTGCCTATTTTGGACAGTATTGAAAAATTAAATTTGAAATAATTTTACAACAATTGACACGAGGCGATTTTTTATTCCGCATCGGGCTCCTTTTCTTCAAATCAGTATGACTTTTAATGGTATCCCTGACCATAAGCTGTCCCAGACCAACCGAAGTAAGGAAGTCCTGTCAGGCACTTAACATTTACAATACAAGACACAATTAGAGAAGACTTCCGACAATACATATTCTCAGATTTTATTACCATTAAGCCAGCATATATAGAACACGCCTACTTTCTAGGTGAGCTCATACTTTCCAAACCGACAAATGTGGATTACTTATATAAAAATGGCCAAGGGGTCTTAGCCTCTCTCGGGGTTGGTCGTTCGTCGGTTAAATCGAATTATGAACTTACTTAGTATAATAATAGTTGTCGACTTATCTTTTTTTTTAAGTTAGTAATTTACTCAGCTGAATGAGAATTACGATTATATACAATTTCAAACATGCCGTCTCTACCCGGGTCATTCGGGGCCAACGCCAACTCAAAAGGATGAAGTGCGACTTGTTCAATGTCTGGAAATTTAGCCAAAATATTATTCAAAAAATCTTGCGTTGGCCTTGTCCCACCTCCACTAGCGTCAACTCCCAAAATTTTCAAATTTGGAAACGTATTCATGTCAAACTCACAATTCGTCAAATGCACTCCCTCTAAAGTGGTATACATATTAGGAGCTCTGGTAAACGACAAGGACGCATATTTCAAGGAAATGTGCTTCAATTGTTTGTGGTTCAATAATTCCGCAAAGTCAAACATTCCTGGCATACTCGAATATACCAGCGATGTCAAATTTGGCATCATCTTCGGTGCATTTTCTTTGAAGGATTTGTCCGGCATACAATTTGTTAGAGTCAACGTTTATAATGTTTCAATTTTCATTGCGGTATATTTGGATGTTAAAGTCGCATTTGTAGTAAACAAATTCGACAATGTCTTAGATTTTAAAATCTCAGCAAAATCAATAGTCTCAAAATTTTGGATCAAGTGCAGGTCATCCATTGATGTGAATTTTTGAAGAAAATTTGGAAATATTTTGACATTGTCCAATGCCACTATGGCTACTTCATCCGGGAACATAAAGTTTGTGCCGTCTTTGACTTCTTTATCACTGATGTGAACAGATTTCAGCGGAACACTGTTTTGTGCGAACGAGTTTAAAATAGGAATTTGATAATTTTATTTATGTACAAATATTTTTCTTCTCCACCCATATTTAAAACTTAATTTTCAATCATAAAGACAAAAGAGTCAATCCCGAGCTCTATGACCTCTTTCGGGTCAATTAATGAGAGTTTTCTCAACTCAAATTGTCCTGTGTTAGAGGTCAAAGCATTGACTTTGATTTAGACTTTGACCTGGTTATCGAAGGCGTGGCGGACAATCACAATTTCTAGAAATGAAAGAAAAATGTTGGTATGGTTACCTGTTTTGAAATTCACTGTATTCCTTACTTGCGTAAGTGATGAAATTGTAACCGGAATGTCCGGGGTCACGAGGATTTCAGAAATTCTGATTTTTATTTATTTTGAAATGTATGAGTTCAAGAACTGTCGGGCGAACATTTGTTGGTTATGCACGTGAATTTCCCGCGTCGCTCGCGATTATTTTTCATTACTTTATGACATTAAAGAAGTCAGCAATTGATTTTACAAAAATTATGAATAATTAGCGACACACATAAATTTGAGCGACTTATTTTTGGTTGTCCGACGTAAGACGTCTAGAAATGCTTCAGAGAATTTACATAGGAAAAAGATTGTCTTGCGAATAATATGCGACTGGTCTAACGGCTTTTTGACAACAACACGCCCATAATATAACATATAGATCGTATTTTTTTTGCCATATTTATAAACATGTCTAAAAACTATTCGACCGTCCACAAAAAGTTGATTTATGAGTTTTATGTGTCAGGATCAACTTGAATGTCGATGTTTATCACTCCGTAAGGCAATGCAATGTGAAGCGTCTTCAGATCAAGGAATGACATCTTCGGTAAAATAAAATTGGACATTTCCAAACGGCAATAACCGTAAAGTGTTGTTAACAAGATTCAAATTGTTTAATATCCAGTGACCAAAGGCAAGGTCGCTGAATACCGCGGTTGTGAAAAAAATATATAAAGAATAAATAAATTTGTATGATCTTATTCCAAATTCAAAACTGACATTTCCTTGGAGCTATATTTTCGATTGGGTATTAATTATTTTACCAGATAGATATTAGATGCCACCAAGGTTATGCTTCTCCACGTTTAATATCAAATGGTCAAAATCAATAGTATGACGTCTAACGTCAAACTTATACGCACAAATTCAAATTGCATAATTTTGCCAAGAAAACATCGTCCAACGTAACATTCCTTATTTAATCGAAAACAAAGCGACTAAAGTTAGACAATACCTTGTCAAGAAGAACTTATCATAAACATAGACCTATAATAAATCGTGAAATTGTGCTGACATTCACATCTGCCCTGCTCTCGTTGAATTTCGGTGTGGAATATTATTATATTAATATTTATATGTAAATTTGTGGCCATAAAATATGCAGCAATTTAGGAAACAATAAGTATCATGATTTCCCAGTTGGTATAAATCCTACCGTATAATAAAATGTAACGAATGAGGTAATTAAATATATTTTAAAACAAAAATTCAAGAAACAATGGAATTAAGCTGCAGGTGACATCCGGAGGCATATACATATAAAACGACATCAAATTTGCATCATAATTTTAGTTAACGAATAGTTTCAGCACGAACTGTCAGATTTGATGCACCTGGATAAAGAGATTGATAGATACAGTAGATTTGTGTTCCCTGAGCAAGGTTGCAACAGAAAGCCGGAGCTTTACATACAGGAGTACAATTTTGCACATTTATCACACAATACTTCATCAGTATATTGTGTATCAGTATAGTATATAGTCCAACAGCACAGAATTTAAATAAACATACGAATTGTCCATGAAACTCCTATCCTCACCATATATCATTGACAATATTTATGTTCCGTGTGTGATTAATGTGTAGCCACACACTACTATACAAGACTAAAGCAAGCAGCTGGATCCAGTGTAATTGAGCAGTTAAAATGTTTTTAATTAGATTTGCTGACAGAAAATTATATTCCGCAGTTAGTACTACTTTATGGGATGTTTACTGCATATAGAGATGCAATTATCCTTGAAAACAAAATGCATGTTACACAACTGAATGCATTGTCTTATGTCTTGGCCTCTGCTTGTCCAGATGAAATTTTAAATTTATTCTAGGCCAATATAAAAATATATTTAATGTCTTCATCACGTTAGGAAAAAAATAATTCTATACCGTCAGCGATTAATCGTTGTCCTGCGGTATGCAGTAGGGCATATAACTTCAGTTCTTCCTTACATGCTACTTTTATTTTCATTTCGAGAGATATTGACGAGGAAAATGTAGCTTTTAATTCAAATTTGTAACATGGGATCAGTAACTACATATGCCAATTCCGGTTTTCACAAATAAACTGAACATTTTTTCGTCAATGAGGAAGTGTTTGGTCGCACAATAATTTCACAGCAAGAATGCGCTTTTTTAATAAAACCGGGTAATAAATCTACCTTTTAACACGTAATGTGGAAGTTCACACGTGGGTAATACACTTCTTGGTATAGATTTCCGAGTAAACAAGGTTTAATACATTATTTATATTTGTACCAGCAATGTCATTTGTCCAAGATTGTAAATCTATTTAAAGAATCGACCAGAGTATAAAAGATAGAATTCACTGAAAATATCTAATTAGTGCGATTATTTTCCCTTTGACGAGCTACAGTTAAATTGGCTCAGAGAATAACGTGTTTAATCATGGATAATAATCATACGAATCCACCTTCAGCTGTCGCTGAATTCTACAGAAATAAGTCAGTTTTTGTGACTGGGGCGACCGGTTTTCTGGGAAAAGCTACAGTGGAAAAACTTCTCCGATCATGTCCCGAAGTTGAAAAAATCTATGTACTTATGCGACCCAAATCCGGCTCAGATATTTTATGTAGACTGAATCAATTGCTGGACGGAACGGTGAGTGTAGAATTTAGCTTACAGATTAGTAGGAGGTTTTTAATTGTTGCAGAATGCCCCATGTGCTACCTGTCATAATACTGTAATCGGTATGTGACTGGGACTATCTCTCTTGTATTTTAGTTGTTCGAGACATTGAGGAGCGTCAATCCGACGGTCCTTGCGAAGGTCATCGCTGTAGCCGGTGATATCAGCCAACCATGTCTGGGATTATCTGAAGACGACCAGGACCTTTTGATTCAACGAGTTTCAGTCGTGATTCACTCAGCTGCAACCGTAAAATTTAACGAGACTCTGAAATGTGCAATGAATCTCAATTTCCATGGGACTGAACGGGTGATTGAGCTCTGTAAAAGAATGAATTTAGTGGTGAGAGTAAACATTGGGAGTGAATAATTAGTTTAATTTAAACGCAAAGATTTTTTACAATTATTTTACTTAAGAAGAACCGATGTCCAATATTGTTCAGTAATGTACTGACAAAATATAATCTCAATTACAAATTAAGAGTAAGGGAACCGGATGTCAGATTATGGTGATCGGCGAGACCTAACTTAAGGCAAGAGGCTCGTACCTACTGATTTATTACTATTTTTACGTCATCAGGCTTTGATTCATGTTTCGACGGCTTATGCTCACTGTGAACGACAAGAATTAACCGAGACAATTTATCCTGCTGCGATGGACCCGAGGGCATTGGTCAAGCGCCTCGAAACTTTATCAGAAGCTGAAAGCGAGGTCATCAAACCAGAGTAATGGATATAAAAACAAATTGACTAAAATTGGTTATCACTTTCATAGTCTAAATTATGTGTTTCACATCTTAGAATAATCGGGGAGAAACCCAACACCTACACATTTACAAAAGCATTGGTTGAGACCATACTCAGTGAAGCAAGTAGTGATCTGCCAATAACGATAATTCGACCATCGATCGGTATTCGTTTTAATCTAACGCGATTTAAATACTCTTGAAGTGTTAAAATATGGTAATTTTTTCAGTGACGGCAACATGGAGAGAACCTATTCCTGGGTTTGTCGACAACATAAATGGTGCTACCGGTTTTGGCGCCAGTGTTGGAACGGGAATGCTTCGAACATTTTTCTGCCGGTCAGATGTAGTGGCTGATTATATCCCGCTGGATATAACAGTCAAGCTAATAATTTCCTCAGCTTGGGCGACAACACTCAGAAACGGGTATGGAAATATATGGGACATTGAAAAAACCTGTTTGACTAACGATTTTCAATATAGGACGACTGGAATTGCAGTATATAACTGTTGTACTGGAGCAGAGAACCCTGTTCTCTATAGCAGAATAAATCAGTGTATCAATAAATATTGGTCCATGCACCCGCCGAGTAAAGTCTATTGGACGCCAAGTTGCTCAATCACATCAAACAGAGCATATTATGTCATGAACGACTTCATATGGCATTACGTTCCATTTGCTTGCACGGATGTTTATACTAAATTACGCGGTGGAAATCCAAGGTAAGTTAATGTCACAGGACTCCGCAATGTCGATAATTATCGCCGAAGTTATATTTTTTTCTTTTGTCTCCACCTAAATAGAATGCTTCGAATTCATCGAAAAATGAAAGCAATGACGGGTGCATTTCAATATTTTACAACCCGCGAATGGAACTTCAAAACGGACAACATGGTTGCGTTGAACAATGTGTTATCTCCGAATGATAAGGTTTTGTTTAATTGTGATGTCAAGGAAATTGACTGGGAAGATTACCTTGACTCATATATGTCGGGTATCCGAACTCATATTCTTAAGGAAGACGTTAATAAAGTTCAGAAGGCGCGGCTACAACTAAAACGGTACATATGCCACAATTTGACTGATAGAGCAATATTCTAATTTGTACCTTCCTGCGTTTCCAGGATCCAATGGGCTTACAAGATTATTCAACTGACAACTTTCTTTACTTTTGTTTTTATTTTGCTGGGGATACTTCATGTAAAAGAAGTGTTTCATCAAATATTATAAGCCAATACTTCAATACTATGGAGACACACTGAGCTACTCTCAAGCTTTTGGATCATTTGAGTTCAAGCGCAGGAAACGCCACACCTAAAATTATAAAATTTACATTGGTTTCCAGAATTTTACCTACATTAGACTTACGCGTGTACTTGTCTTAACGATTTATTGAAATATTAATGTTAATAATTATTAGTGTTCCGCAGGGGTCAGATCTGGTCGAATTTGTCCTCTATCCGATCCGATCCGACATTTGCTCGGACGAAAATTTTGTGATCCGACCCGATCCGTGACCCGAATGACCATGATCCGATCCGATCCGACCCGAATTTTCAGCGGATGGAAAATATATGATCCCATCGGATCCGCGATCCGATCCGATCCAAAATTTTGTCGGATGGAAATTTGACGATCCGATCCGATCCGTCGGATGGATGGATGGATCAAATCGGATTGATCCGAGTTTCCAATACTTTTTGAATTAATAATCTGTACAAATTCTGTCGGGATAGTTAACAATTACTTTTTGTTGTAATTTTAAATGGAGTACACAGACCCCATTGTCGAATAATTTCAACCTTGTCGTCGGCTGGCTTGTTCATTTCAACAAATTATAAGAATCACCGAATAAACTCACATTGTATTGTCTAACATTGCATGACCTGTTCGTTATTGGCATGGATGATATATAAAAGAATGGACCTCGAGAAATCCCGAGATACAAGTAGAATTTCAATTCCCATCGGCGGGCAACAGCTCTTCCCAACCCCTTGAGATTGCCGTGGAAATAAGGCAGCCAATTGTACCATGTCAACTCACAAAACCGCAGCAATCAAAATCCCAATAAATGGACATTCAATGACTATAATGGTACAATTGATCCATACCCTCATAATGTTTTGGAGAAACAGACATCCGAGTAGTAGATATTCTCCGTGGCAAATATTAGCTCTGCAAACCAGCATTTATTGTGATTTGTATTTGCAAAAACCTATGGTTCGTGAGTATCGAAAAATGTGACTAACCATAGGTTTACATACAAATATTGGTACAATCACTTGGTACATCATACATATATCATAGTATTTTGTGGATGAGACGGATGACGAATAAGAAACCGGATTGCAGGGATTCATAATTGTAATGTGGCTAAGGGTGGTACTTATATACCTTAGTTAAAAAATAAGATAGATGTTGATATGAAAAGGAAAGAAAATACTACACCTTGTACAACAACGAAAATTTCAGTTGAGTTTGGTTTATTATGTTACTAGCTGCTTACCATACCAACTATATTGTATATATTTAAGTAATGAATGGGTCATTTATGATTAGGGTATTTTTGTTAAAGTTCCAAGCAGAAATTTTATCTCGCTCTTGTAAAATGCTACAATCCGTGGTTAGTAAAAATTTCAAGGAGTTTCAAACGTATTTTCACTCGGTGTACCTTAACTTGTCCTGACCGTGAACATTTACAAACAAATATTTCATTTTAAAATTCAAGGAATTATATCTATTTGCTACTAAAATCTCAAAAATCAGAAAAATTTGTTAAAATCATTAATGCTTTGAATTGTGTCAATGTATTTAAAAAAATATATTTTACGAATTTTTTTAACGCGTCGACGTCAATAAGAATATTATAACTGAAAATCAGAAATTATAACAGAAGATGACGAAACGGGCGGAGAAGTTGGAAATCAAATATTCTTGCCAAAATGCGGTCGAGCCAGTGACAGCTGCTCCTGAAGACCTAGTACTAATCGATATGGAGCACACCAATATTTGAGGCCGCGGCCGTGCCGTGCCAGTACGGGTACAACAAGAGACAATATAAGAAAACATTATAAATTCTAAGACTTCAATTTTTCTGCCTATTTTGGACACTATTGAAAAAATAAATATGAAATAATTTTAGAACAACCGACAAGGGTGAATTTTTTTATTCCGAGCTCGACCTCGTTTTCTTCAAACCAGTATGACCTTTAATGGTATTCCTGACCATAAGCTGTCCCAGACCATCCGAAGTAAAGAAGTCCTGTCAGGCACTTTACATTTAAAATACAAGACACAATTAAACAACACTTCCGACAATATATTTTCTCAGATTTTATTACCATTAAGCCAATTTATATCGATGAAACTTACTCACTAGGTAAGCTCATACTTTCCAAACCAACAAAAGGGATTTCTTATATAAAAAATGGCCAAGGGGCGTTAGCTTCATTCGGGTTGGGTCGTTCGTCGGTTGAAGTATGACCTTACCTAGTATAATTGTTGTTTTTTTTATATTTTTCAAATTAGTATTTTTTAATTGGTAATTCACTCAGCTGAATGAGAATCACGATTATATACAATTTCAAACATGCCATTCCTACCCAGATCTTTCGGTGCCAATTCAAAAGGATGAAATGCGACCTGTTCAATGTCCGGGAACTTAGCCAAAATATTGTTCAAAAAATCTTGCGTCGGCCTCGTCCCACCTCCACTAGCGTCAACCCCCAAATATTTCAAATTTGGAAACGTGTTCGCAGCAAACTCCGTAAACATAGTCATGTCAAACTCACAATTGGTCAAATGCACTCCTTCTAAGGTTTGATACTTATTAGGAGCTCTGGTAAACGACAAAGACGCATATTCTAAGGAAATGTGCTTCAATTGTTTGTAATTCAATAATTCAATGAAGTCAAGCATTCCCGGCATTCTCGTATATTCCAGCGATGTCAAATTTGGCATCATCTTCGGTGCATTTTCTTTGAATGATTTGTCCGGTACACAATTTGTTAGGGTCAATGTTTTCAATGTTTCACTTTTCACTGCGGTATCTTTGGACGTTAAAGTCGCATTTGTTATAAACAAATTCACAAGAGTCTTAGATTTCAAAATCTCGGCGACATCGACAGTCTCAAAATTTTGAATCAAGTGCAAGTCTTCCATTGTTGTAAATTTTTGGAAAAAATTTGGTAATATTTTAACATTGTCTAATGCCACTATGGTTACTTCATCTGGTACCATAAAATGTGTGCCGTCTTTGACCTCGGTATCACTGATGTGAATAGATTTAAGTGGAACGCCATTTTTCGCGAACGAATTTAATATAGGAATTGGGTTTATCTTATTTATATACAAGTATTTTTCTTCTCCATCAAGATTTAGAACCTCATTTTCATTCATAAAAACAAAAGAGTCAATCCCGAGCCCTATGACCTCTTTCGGGTCAATTAATGAGAGTTTCCTAAACTCGAATTCACGTCCGATGAAATTGTCCAATGTTAGAAGTAGGTTCAAATTTTTGAGTTTAGGTAAAGACGGCACTCCTTCAATCTTCTCAAAATTAATTTCACTTCCAGTTTCGGTTTTTATTTCCAAAGTTGCACAATCATCCGGAATTTTTGTAATATCGGTTCGTTTTTGACCATCAGCGTAATCTTGCATATTTTCAGTAATATGTATTTTTCCCATTTTAATTTCTCCATTACTGAAATTTAATAATTAGAATTATTAGAGCAAAATCAAGTAATTTTACGTGAACTTACCATTCGATAACACCTGATTCGTGGTTGTGACTGTGACCTGTGACATGGCATATCCCAATCGTGTACAGTACTAGTAGTCGCAATATTAGTGTGATGAACATTATTGAAATTTAATAAATAACCAAAGCAACAGTTTTTGGACTAGATTAAAATTATTAGATTAGATGTGCGTATTTATATCGTTTGAACTCAACTGAAAGTTCTTAGTGACTTGACTTTCCCATCCTGCGAGGCTTTATTCCACTTTATTTTTATGGTTTATTGCGTAAAACTGCCGATTTAAAATCGTGTGAAGTGAAATTTAAATATAATAATGGCACAATTGCACACCAGGAAAGTACTAGGAAATGTATGAAGACTTTTGTAGTTTATGATTCACGCCCATTCATTTATAGAAATCATGCATTGCAGTGCTTAGGGTCCCTCTTAACCATTGCACATCATAAAGTTACATTATTTTACAAGGCATCTGTGCCAAAGGACGATCGAAAAATGGAAAATACGTAATAGAAATCACACCACAAAAATAAGAGGAACCGTGTTTTACTCTCATTATCGTTCGTCATCAAATAATAGAGATATTTTTTGTTGCTGTCCTCAATAATTTACCAATTCACAATGTAAAGATCCAGAATGGGAAACTGTGTTATGCTGAAATACATCAAATAAAACAATGAAAAATTTTCTGAATCCTCGCGTGTCCATTAACTGAACTGGTATCACAATTCCAGGCAGTTTTCATCCTCAGAATAATCCTTAGTTAGCGCAACTTTCACATAATTCTATTCTATTTTTCCTAATTCCTATTCATTTAATTAATTACAAAACGCAATGTGGCGTAATACTGCCCACTTAGCTCGAAGTTCCAATTCTCCCGAGCTTGAACTTCCAAATTATTCTGCCACACCCTACCAAATACCGCGTTTAATTAATTGCGTCAAATTTGTCATTTGTCGTTACTTAAGTGGAACACCAATTTAAAATTCGTAAGTTAATGGTGACGGTATTCAAATTATAAAGCACAGGATATGAGAATTATTTTTATTCAGACAAAATTTTGTCAGTCTGTGAAGAATGAGTTTGGATTTATTGAGTTCACAATCATTACTCGATAACCCCAGGAAGTGTAAAGGTCAAAATGTCAGAATTCCAATCCTATTTGGTTGCAAACGCTGGTACTGTTGGGATTTAAACCATTTTGTAATAAAAATGTGTGGATTCTACGACACTTGTCGCAGAGCCCCTGACTCTGTGGATTTGATGACCGCTCTAAAGCCGGTCAACGATGTTAACTGA
>JAQFYE010002971.1:0-16501 GCA_034694305.1 Protaphorura glebata
GTTGGTCCATGCGCGATGTCGATCTTTCAAAAGATTGAAAAATTTGTTGACAATTCTATTCTCCATATCAACAAGCTAATATTTGGTGCCCAAAGTCCAATTTGATCTAATGTATTTTGGGCACCGAACGAAAAAAAAACAATCACATGGACAAACCTAGTGAGAAAGTTTGGATCTTAACTTGGATTTAACGAATTTATCGAACGTACGAGGTCGTCGCACACAACAAACATCCTTACGCGAGTGCAGACTTGTAAAGACGGGCACTTAGATTCATTTCTGGGATAATCGATTATAGCCCAAAATGCAACGGCGGAGTGGTCAGGTAGTTTGGGCGCCTGTCAGAACACTGGAATTTTGACCCATGACTTTTCCTTTATTACTCAGCATAATCTATTAAATGTTGTTTCATTTTCGCCTGACTTTAACAATTGTTTACATCAACTGAACCTAACAGAAAACAGGAAGACATTGACACATAAATTAATTTATGTGTCAAATCTAACTGATTTTAAAATGGTGAATTCAAACGCCTGGATTGTGCAAGTAACGAAAAAAACTATACTAGCAATGGAAGCTGGAAGTGTAGGAGTATTAAATCGAGACGTGTGATCTCTAACAAAAATTATACTGTACTATACAAAATTTGAGATCAGCTGATATTGATTTTGCAAATCACTAGTCCCATACTGCGCCGAATAAATTTGGTGTAAAATAACGTAACTCGAGATAAATAGGATAGACCATAGAGTTAGGAATTTCAGATTGTTTGTATGTTTTTTTCTCCTATCTAGAGCGGACCTTGTCATGTAACTGCAGGTAACGCCTTTTTTGAAACATGGAGTAAAATGGCGCGGAAATTTAAATATTGGCAAAAAGTTCTTCCATCATTTGACATTCGATTTGTTGTTTACAAATACTCCATCTTTCAAAATCAACAGGCGAGAAAAGTCGATAGTTCCGCTCTATTAGGCAATAAATAAAAAAAACTAGCTAAAATTCCTAACTCTATGGGATAGACTGTATCGCAATTTGAATTAAAGTTACTGCACAACGCTCGTTATATCGACCACCTATTCAGATCCTCGGCTAAATTGTATATCTCGCTATTTTTTCGAAACCCGCAAGTTCAGCTGCAAAGAGGAGGCTATGAACCACCCTGTGTGTTTACTGTTACACACAGTAGATAAAACTATGAATGTAATGAATAATATTTATTGGGCTGAGGTCAGGCAATGAATTCGGGGTTAATTACCGCCAGTGTTGAGTTATTTATACAAAATGTGAGATCGGCATCATCACCTCATTTCCTCATTCACAAACACCAGATTTGACCGGATTGAGATAAGCCAGTGTAAAGTAATTAATTTATAAACTTTACTCAACTAGTATGTTTAGTCTGCTCGTGTAGAGAATTTGGCATATACATAACAGTGTAACTAGTCCAATGGACTTATCAGAACTTTACATTCATGAAATCCCCTTGGTGCATAATTTATTTCTTAACGCATGGCTAAGCTTCTGAAATCGATTCTTAGGTCACTGGTTACAGGAAGAAAATACCATTTCCATTTTGTCTGTTGCCTACGAAAGTCTTAATTAGCCTACTATTTTTCTTGGTTAATTTTGTGTTTTTTGAGAAGCTTCAGGCACATAAGTGCCCACGGGACACTAGAACTGAAATGACGAATCTGGATGAATTGGGAAAAGAGCTGAATTCCTACATAAATTGGAAACAAAACGAAATTATTGAAGAAGTGTCCGGAAATGCAGGAAATGAAAACAATAGAAAAGAAGGATGGAAGAGGTACATCGGGCTCATGTTTGGATTTTTAGCAGGTGCGTAGACTACATCTTATCGGATAATATTTATTATCATAATTATTATTACGTCATATAAAATTAGCTGACAAATGGTCGAAATTTGATTAATTTTTTAGAATAGCTTTGTCTTTCGAAGTTTCGATTAATAAACAAGATGTCAGACATTTCTCTTGAAAGTACAAAGTAAATCCGTTTTCAGTGGTGATTCATTCTTAATACGTCATCAAATTGTTACTTTTATAAATAAGTTGTTTTCTATTTATTTCGCAGCTCTCTTGTTCAGTATCACAAATTTCGCGAATAAACTTTTGGCCAAAGGAAAGTATCACCCAATTAGTATCGCATTCTTCCGTTATCCGGTTATCATCACAGCGATTCCATTATATATCATTTATCTTCGGGTTGCAAAAAAGGAAAACGTATTTGCGGGTCTGGACCGAAAAACATGGTTTTTCCTCACTGTAAGAAATCTTGAAATATTTTATAGTAATAATTGTTCATGAAGAAATACTCCAATTAATTATTACTCGCCTTCTGTAAGGAATTTTATGAAAGTTGGGTTGACTTCTCATGTGCATATACAGCAGGTCTATTTATATGTACCAAAATTTTCAACAGCTACGTGGTTGCATAGGGTTTTGTGGACTCAATCTCTTCATATTCTCGGTCAAATACCTGGATGTCGCTGATGCAGTTGTGATCACTTTCAGCACGCCGATAATGGTGACCCTGTTTGCTAGAATTTGTATCGGGGAACCGTGTGGAGTCATTCCAATCATTACTGCTTTGGTCACACTGGGTGGGGTCGTCGTCCTCACACGTCCCCCTCTCTTAACCGGGGCAGAGTCATTTGATGAGAACACTTTGGTAATCCCGTTTTTAAATAAATCATTATTTGGATTAAGAGAAGGACACGTATAACCTTCTGTTAAATGGCAGGCCTGCGGAATCGGATAGTTTGGATAGAAATGATAGAATTGACGAACTTTTTGTAAAATGTGTAGATTGGGACGTTTTTTGCCTTTGCTTGTATGATAGCCGTCAGTTGCGCTTTTGTCATCATTCGATTCCTTCGGACAGTTCATTTCTGCCTTCCGGTTCTCTTTTTTGGATCTGTGTCGTCCATCATAGCTCTCATTGTTGGACTTACATTTGGACTTCTTGAATTCCCACGGACAACAGAAGATTGGGTGATTACAGTGGGTTCTGCTGTCGTTGTTGTTCTCGCACAATTATCAATGACTTTATCTTTGAGATACGAAGAAGCAGGTCGGAATTTTAATGTATAATACATCCATTTATTTGACATTCACCCGAAGGTATGGTCAACATTTGATGTTCTTTTTCAAATGAGCAGGTCGGAAATTTTAATTATCATGTAATTAGGAATGCCTCCTGTAGTACAGCGGATATCTGCGTATGCTCAGTCTGTTATCAGACCGGAACTGCATATCTGACTCTGAACACAAATGGCGTCCTTTATAGTAATAAATAAATAAAGCTAATTTATTGACGTCTTCATGTTTTTGACAACAGGTCGTATTGCCCTAGTCCGGACATCGGACATCGTATTTGCATTTATTCTCCAGCTTATCTTTCTAGATGTTTACCCTGATATCTTTAGGTGAGTCAAAAATTTATTCAAATTAAAAATTTTATTGTCAGCCCGTCGTAGCTTAGTGATATATGCGGCCCCTCATCATTTCTGAGTGGAGTGTTCAATTAGTTTGGACTCACAATAAGGCCGGTCAATATAAAGGATTTTCTAAACCTGAGTCTTTCATTACCAATAGAGGTACCTCCCTTAGGCCTATTGGAGAGATACTAAATCTCTACAAAAATGGAAACCCTACCTTATGGGGAATAACAATTAATTTGAGTACTTTTTTAATTAACCAGCATTGTCGGAGCATTGATCATCATGGCGGGAATATTGGTCACTACTTTTAGGAAATGGTTATCTACTCTCCAAGCAGATCACCCCGCTAGGAAGAAATACTGGTTCATGTTGAAATAATACATATCAAATTACATATTAAAGATACGGTGATTTATATTAACATTTATAAAAATAGCCAGTTATAAAAACCTGATTTAATTTGAATGCAGTTCACACAGAGTGGTTGGTTTCGATAGAATTATTGTAAAATCGAATTTCAAAATCCTAATTGAAATTTCTTTAATTTAAATATTTTAATAGGTTAATAGCATTTACCCCTATTCTCAGTAACACACGGTATGGAATAAAACAACTGGATATCAAGTGTAGCTGGTGTGTGAATCCAACACCCGCGACAATGCAACAACCTGGAGGAATACATAATCTAACAGATTTAAAAATTACCAGTTATCTACAAATTATAACGTGTGTCCACGAGAAAGTACATAATTGTTTGATTATATTTTGGCGCGGTTGCAAGAAATTATGTCGGTATGTCGAAATTATACGATTAATTGTCGATTTCTTAAAAATTGTTATACAGTTGTTGGATGATAATGGTTAATTATTTTCTGTTAGCCTGTGCTTTCTTGAATTTGACTTGGCCTTTTCATGGTAAACGGCAACTATGTATTTATTTTATCTGTTTAGCTGGACTACTCGTTACTATTCGTCTTCTATTATACAGGGTGTACCTGAATGAAGGAGCCACCTTTTTATTTCATTACCCCGTCGGACGGACTATCCAATTCGGCCGGGACATAGCGCAAAATGAAGCCAATGCACTTGAGGTATGTTCAATCATGTGCATTTTTGAGATTCTGAATCCAAGGCCATACTGGGACGGTTCAAACAGTTTACGACTTTTTTCAACATAGGCTGAGGATTGGATAATCCGTTCGACGGGGTAATGAAATTAATGGTGGCTCTTTCTTTCAGGTACACCCTGTGTATTGATTCTAAAATTTTATTGATGATGATGATGATGATTATAAGTTATTACTTGTATTGTGAATGAACTGTTAACTTGAGTAATGATTAGTTGAGGTGGTATCATTGTGTTAATAATTTTTCATATCTGTGTTATTTCTTTGTTGTTGGAAAAAAGGTCAGAACGTTGACGACAGTTTTTTGAAATTCTTGGCCTGAATAAAAGAACTTAACTTACTAACTAGGTGTTAACAGGTGTTAAGTGGAGGTTTTATCTCGGTGTACATAGAAGTCTTTTAGACTTTAGTAATTTTCGGTTAAAGTATATATATGATCGTGACGGTAGCAAATGGTGATATTTTTGACTCATTGTATGTAATTGCGTGATAAATATTTTATTGTGTGATTTGGTTGAAATGGGATTCGGTTATTATAATAATAAAGATTTTCATTTTGAAGATTTGTGCTTCAGTTCTAATACTAACTAACAATGTTACAGTCAGGTTAGAATTATTGATAAACTCTAAGGATTTATTTTCTCAATGTAAATAACACACTAATTTTATTAACTTAAACCGGGCATTAACTTTATGGGTGAGTCCCACTGTCCCAATGATTTTTATTTTGATGGTTTAGGTTAAATTTATAAAGAATTCCAATCTGATCGTAACATGATTTCTTCTAGCTGCGCCAATAAATGATCATACAACTATCCAATTGAATGTGTTGAACTGTCAAATTTGAACCTGATCTTATGTTAAAAGATCGCTTATATTTGATGACCATTTTCAATTTCTTTTGTTTGACCTTAGTACTATTGTTCAATAATGGATTATTTAAGATAATTTGCTGGCTGCCACTCGCTTTTTTTCAAATGTGCAGTGAAATGTTAAATGTAAAGTAGTTCGCATGGAATCTTCTATTTTCAGAAAGTAAATATTTAAAGCGCTATATTTTTAAAATTCGTAATAATAGTATTGTAAGCGGAAATAGTTCGGATTGGACGTATTTACTTGATTCATCAACTCCAGAGCTCACAAAATATGAAAGTATCACGTTGGATTGTAAGTTGACGTCATTAAATCCAGGCACAGGAGGGCAAATAATACTGAAATCAGAAATAAAGCATTAATGTCATAATTAGTGAGAAATTCAAAACATACATTTAACCAAATCTGAAATGGTAGACGGGATTTTTTTTTCTGTGAACTCAAAGAACACACTAAATATTCGCCAATTACAAGTGTCAAGCCGCCATCGCTGACGAGGAACATATCCGCCTTCGATTTCCCTCCAATTTTTTCCTCCGAAAGACCTTCGCCGAAAACTAACTATGAGCGAGGTATTCGGACGCACCACTCAAAACTCGATTTTTTTTAGAAGGAATCAATTTTAAAAAAAAACTACAGAGTCTTTGCTCTCAACATTTTAGCATGAGCTATACCAAGGTAGATTTGACAACCATTTTCTCATAAGGTAACGACATGCCCCCCAAACAAACAAGATTGAGTTTGTTACTTCAAAACTGGTTCTATGTACTACGCTTATGGACGCCCTATCTCTCCTGTAGAACCAGTTGATGGCTTCATCGGTCGAAATGATGTTCTGAAGTGTATGCCTCCCGTACTCCCCAATTTTTTTTGTTTGGGTGGCATGTCCCCTTATGAGAAAATGGTTGTCAAATCTACCTTGGGCTATACCATAAAACTTTCCCCCAATACTGACCTGAATATTCAAAATTTCATAAAATATCAAAAAATGAATTTCCATGAAGCCGTTGAGATGTTCGGACTAATAAAGTAAAAGATGGAAAGCCCCATAACTCTGTATATTTGAATGTACTATCGCCCAGAAATCATTACTTCGTGCTATAATATAAAAATGAAACGCTTTACGACTAATTATTAGTTGCAAAAAATACTGTTTAATATGAAACAAGTATGCAAGCCGATCTTCTGAAAAGATTCTTATAATGCAGCCTGGTCGGTAACTTGATTCACACATGGTGAAACGCTTATCCGACAAGCAAAGAAGGACATTATGCGTTACATAACTACAAAGCAACAATAGCACAACGATGAATGTCCTAAAATGGAAATGTTGGAAATATTACAGAACTCCAGGCACATGATTTGACTTTTGCATTGAACCACTTTATGCAATTCAGGCAGTAAGTAAAATTCGGAGTTGGATCAGACAAGAATGTTTTATCTGTCGTCCAAAATATTGGAGTGTTTTTTTTTGGTTACCAGATTGACACCCACCTACGGCGGGCCTTACGTCATCCACATGTTCTTATCATTTTCCTACGAATTCTTTCGCACTAGCCAAGTGAAAATCATTGTGAATAGCTAAACTGTTCTCCATTTCTAATACAGCAATTCGAGATATATTCTATAAATCGTAAATTACTGTGACAGTGTGATGGGACAAATGAATTGATCAACAAAGTAACATAATCGACTTTCAGCATTTTTAGAACTGTTAGGAAATGAGTACCAATACAGTTCGTACGATTTGTAGTTCCACTTCGCGGTTCCTAAAAATTAAGCAGCTTGGTTTCAGTTCCAGTTGGTTCCGGAACTGGAACTGGTACTGAGTTCTGGAACTCATTCAATGGTAGAACTGAAACAAACTGCTACAGCAGGAATGAGACTTATTTACCATAAAGTAATTATTCTGTCCAGAGTTCCTTAGAAATTATCCTCTGCACATTTCCATACGGCACGCTTTATACAGAGAGAAGACACCTTTTCACTCAAAAAGCCAGAAAACAAGTACGACCTAAAAATGGTTCAGAAAACAATCCATCATCACAACAAAAATTACATAAATAAAAAGAATTCTTGCCTTGAAAGACTTTTGAAGCCGTAGCCGTAGACTGTTTGGTTTTATTCGTTAGTTAACGTTACAAGAATGTCCGTGTCGGCAAGCACAAGTACGAGAAGTGATTGTTTAACATGGAAACACAAAAATCAAGCATAGACGATTAAATACCTATTACAATAATTATTTTACATTTTAATTTAATTAGTAATTTCATTTATTATTTTATTCCATTTCCACCATTTGATTAGGGAGGGATTGGCATAAATTAGTATTTTGTGTTTTCCTTGGTTTCAAATATTTTTTAGCAGATTCCAATGAAATGATGATTACCAAACATTGTAGTGGATGCTTCAATTGTACCTGTAATAGAAGATTCAATACGAGCACTTTCCCTAGAATAGTTGAACGGCAACGTTTCTGAAAATAACAGTGGTATCTTTAATAGGTTGTTTGATTTATTATTGGCATGTGTTACGTGTCTCTATCATAGAAATAAATTTGAATCAATCAATCAATCAATCAACGTACTTTCGATTTATTAATGAATTATCGGAATTGACTTCTCGTTGTGTTCGTAACTTATTATAAGGGTGGTGCAAAAGTCGCCCTAAATTCGAAATAAATTCTTTAATATTTTGAGTTTCGGATTTCCAAAATAGCCATTGTGTACAGAATGCGATTATGCAAGTTCTGGTGTATCGCTCTCGTTTGTACGTTGCACGGTGGGGCCAACACAAGATATAGACAAAACTGGAGTTTTTTTTATAACACGCAGAACGAATTCTTCAGCGATAAAATTTGAGCAATGCATCCGTTTGCTCAAATTTGACAAAATTTTGAAAATCGAAAAATTATGGAAACAAAATTCTTTGAAGAGAAAATTTAAATGTTTGAAAACAAATTAAGTTTTGATCAGAATTGAATTTTCAATTTTCTTCACAACTTTTTTTTTCAAAAATCTTGTTTGTTTTTTCAAAACTTCTTATTTCCATAATTTTTTGATTTCCAAAATTTTGTCAAATTTGAGCAAATGGATAAGAATTCGTTCTGCATGTTATAAAGAAACTCCAGTTTCGTCTATGTTTTGTGTTGGCACGCGCCCACCGCGCAACGTACACGCGAGAGCGATACATCAAAACTTGCATAATCGCTTTCTGAACAAAATGGCTATTTTGGAATTTCGAAACTCAAAATATTAAAGAATTTATTTCAAATTTACGGTGACTATTGCACTACCTGTACATATATGCAGGCTAAGTGAGATATATTCGTAGTATAAAGTTTAATTACGGATTCAGATGGCCACCGATATTCGAAATCCAAGTTCGACAGGCAGAGAGATTTCGGTAAACCAAGAGACATATTTCTTTAGTGGTTCATCTCGCCAAATGTGTAAGATTTCGTAGATGCAATTTTAATTGCCAATTCCGATCACCAAAGTTGAAATTCCAATTTATTACTTTCAAGAAATGCAGAGTGGTTTAGAAATTGTTAATACGCGTAAAATGATAACGAGAGTGCTCCGAAGATAAAACCGACCAGTGTTAAATCCAATAAAGATATTGCAAATTTTCTTGCATACATAGCGAATTGGGAAGGAACTGCCATTGCAACTGACAATTGTTTATGCCTACATTAATGAGTTGTGTTCAATTTGGTGTCGGGTCAAGGTATTGGTGATCAAATCACGTCTGTCCCCTGCTAAACTGAACGATGAAAAAGGAAAATGAGATGTGCATTCTTCATTCAGAAAATTCCATGTGATCTTAGCTGAATAGTTGGTGTAAATAACAGAAGGTAGAAGGCATTGAATTGCCAAGGAATATGTATTAAAATTTTCAGACAAACACTGGCATTTACTTACTAAATTAGGTAATTGAATTAATGCCTAGGTGGAACAACAAAATTCTTCTGCATGACCATATACAGTGCTTCAAAATTCATTGAATGGATCAGGTAGCAGGAAAAATAACATCCAAACTCTTAACCAACCAAAGACATATCCTGGTGTCAGTGGAATTATGATTTGGGAAACAATTGAAATCACAGAAAAGCATTGGATTGGATTGGATTGGAAGTAATTTTATTATAGTCATCAATAATCATAGCTCACACAACGTAAACATCAAAAATGAAACATTGAATTATCAGTAAGTGACATCGATTCCGACTTGTAACTAAATTACTTACAACGAGAGGAAAAGATGAATAATACTCAACCTATACTTAATTTAATAAAGATAAGAACTGTGTATGAGGGATAAGAGGTCTTAGGTGTGAATTTCAGCACGTTGAATTTACATCCTGTTTAGAAACCATTCGGTGAATTTATTGTTTTCAATGAAAAATGTGAATAAATTTCAGATATTTTTTCCAAGTTCCAGTGGTTTCATAGGAAGGCAAGTATAACCCTGTTATACTAGCCTTGGTTTCATAGTGCCCACTTACCTTATCAAAATTAGTCAGTACATGTTCGACATGTTCAGCGTTCCGCCCAGCAAGCAAACTTTGGCCGCTTTAAAATTTTTCACCACTGGGTTTCTTTTCAACTACAGAAGGTACATTGCGTAGGGTATTTGCAAAACAACCCACTTGTGTGCTTGTTGATGTAATTACGTCTGTGTATTACATTACGAATACTTCAACGTTAAAGATTGGGTTGTATTAATTATTGAACATTTATGAATACTGCCTATTCCAAGAAGATTATTTCAAGGGGAATTTAATGTGTCCGCCATCCAGGACAATTTTCTAAAGAAACCTAACTTGATGTGCCTACTAGACAATTCGGGCTCTTATGAATTTATTCACGAAATCTGCTAAGAGCGATTCGTGTGACCAGACCGTTTCTGTTTAACCCTTACCAGACACGAAGGCTTAAAAGTAGTTCCTTTGGGACGACTTTAAGCGTTCGTTCCTGCGAAAGGGTTTATCGCCAAAGAATGGCAGTGTCGACGCCTCCAATGGAGCGAGGGGATTATAAAAATTTGAAAAATTGTGTTAAAAATTACATTGTTATGAAAATAGTTAGTTTGCAGGGCTGTTTTAAAAACAAAAACGAAAAACCCTCGAGTTTATTTTTAGATTTAAGCATTTCTGTCTTTGCGAAAGACAGCTTCCGGAGCCTCTTAAATATTCGCAAAATTTCGATACTTAGGAGTATTATTATTTGTTTTTAAACATAAACTTCGTTATTACGTCTCTCACTATAGGGAAATGAACTCCAATATTTCTTTCGAGTAACCGTAACGGGTATGTCCGGAATTTCATATTGCATTTCACGAGCTCTAAAAATGAGGGTCATTTTCTGAACAGGAAGAATTTGGAAATAAACCTGCAAATGCCACGTTTTAACGAATAGACGTGTACGAGGTTGTGGCACACAGATCTAAAAAACGTATACTTGGTCGTGAGATGAAAAATCGAACCGGCCGTTATGTGAGGCGATCATCGTCAAAAATGCAATGGCGGAGCGGTTAAGTCGTTTGGCCGCCTGCGCCTCTCAGAACACGGGAATTCCGACCCATGACTTTTCTTTTATTACTGAGCATAATCTGTTAAACGTTATTACATTTTCGCCAGATTTTAATAATTGTTTAAATACCTAAACCTAACAGAAAACAGAAGGACCTTGTCACAAAAATTAATGAAATAGTAATTTATTCCCACCCACCAGCTGTCAGTCCTACGAGGTGTTCCTTCCTACATTATTAAATGAAATATATAAGCTCTTGGACTAAATGTGATTGGCCCCACCATATGCTACTTTCAAAGACATCAAAGACAGCGTTAGTCTTTGGCCTGTTCGTAATGGTGACGAATGCGGAAGAAAATGCACGTGATGACTTTGGCTAAAAAAATGTTGCCACAATTTCCTATAACGCAGAGCTCAGGTTTAAAACAGTATTAAACAAATCAATCCTGTTATGAATTGCATTACTATATTTATGAATAATTTTTCAAATGTATTCCAATTGTATTTAATTCGAAACCTACGGTCCGGATTTCAAATTTAATCGGCCTTCAGCTTCGTACTTATTTGGCCATCAATCTTTTGTCGTCCAGATTCGCACGCTGAGCAAATCCTTACCAAGAAATTACATATTTAATCCTTTAGATACATTCCCGTACCTGTGTATATCTGAATACAGCGTGTAGCACTAACACGCTAATTAAGTACAACATAAACAAAGACAGGAACATAAATCTCCACATTCCCCACAACAAGCTCCACATTCCCCACAACAGTCTCCACATTTCCCACAACAGTCTCCACATTCCCCACAACAGTCTCCGCATTCCCCACAAAAGTCTCCACATTCGCCAAAACAGTCTCCACAATCCCCACAACAGTCTCCACAAGAACAATCGCAGCAACCGTTGCAATCACAGGAACTGCAACCACCGGAAGATGTGGAGTAATCTGGATGATGACTGTGATTATGATAGTGTGCAGTATCCGTGTGACTGTCCGTGCAAAACCAGCACCACAAACAACAGCAATAATTTGATCCACTTGTATGAACATAAGTCGGACCAGCAGTAGGTGGGGGAATTCACCAGACGGAATTCCGTTCTGGAGATCTTTCTGGCGCTTAATATCACCCTCATTTGTGATTATTCCATCTAAAGACAAATTAAATTAACGAATTTTAGACTGTGGACTCTGTTACGTGTTTCTGTTTAACCAAAACATATATTGGGCCGTTATAACATATAATAATAGTAAAATTTTGCAAATTCTCTCCAGGTATCCGTTAACATTTAAAAATTAATTTCCCCTTGGGGTCTTGTGAAAGAGCTTATAGTCCGCGTATTGTAATTTAAGAAATAGTATTTATTTAGATCTAACTCAAAAATTTACTCCAATCGACCACGGTGTTAAAAAATGGTATTTTACTACTTTGAACATTTTGTAATTTTCAGTGTTCAAATCAAACGAAAAAATCAATTACGCTTCGGGCTGCAAAATATAGATAGACACTTACCATTTGGTTCATATTCCGCGTTGATTGAAGAATCTTTTTCTTGAAGTTCCATCAGTGAAGTTGTTTTTAGATATTTTAATTACGTAAATTTCCAATACAATTATTTACGGCAAACACGCAAGCAGAGCAGATTTCAAAGGTAGATTAAATATTTAATTGGTTACTCAGATTCCCATAAATTAAAACTTTATGTACTTTGACTTCCGGCACATGTATGAAATGTCAATATTGACGAACGACTTATTTTATAATTTTCAATATTCGGTTGTGAGTTAGAGTTACAGGATAGCGGATTTGAATATAATGTGGTTTTTCATAGTATTGGTTAACTCAGTCCCCTTAAATGTTACATACTACATGTAGACATTTTGCTGCAGACAACAGGACGGCGCAAGGGAAACTGTGGCAAATAAATTGCATTAGATAATTGTAGGAAATTCTGAGGTTATATACGCAATCCTGCCTGGATTTCGCATACACGAATCACGTATGCACAATAAGCAGAAATCGCTGACGTACAATGAGTTTATACGAACGCCAATCTAAATTCGGGCAATTTTGGGCAAATTATATGCAACCTCATTATACTTACTCTCGAGGGGAATGTCAAGGCGGAAAAGCTAAAATTCACACCGCCGAACCCGGAATGATGCGATTTGGAATCTGAAGTGGTATGGTATGTTACGCGGCACATTTCTCCTATTAAGGTCAGTAAAGTGGTATTGTGGTATTGCTATTGTGCCTACGTACTACTGTTGACTAAGAAGTTAAATATTTAAATCGAAATGAGACTACAATTAGAAATTCTAACTGAAAATTAAATAGCTTCGAGTGAGTACAACTTATGATATCCGCGAGTCAATGTTAGTCAAGAGTCAATGGGAATCAAGCTCTACACTTATCCTCAGCATAATTTAACGCGACGGACATTTTTGAAACGTCGATTTTTCGCTGCCAGGGCATTCGGAAGAGAAAATCTGATTTTTTCACCGAAATGCATTGGCACCAAAAAATCGACTTTTTCCAAACCGGTCCAACACAATTTTAAAAATTGCATAAAATTATTACAAAAAAAGTGGCATCGACAGATTTTTTGGAAAAAATGATTTGGAGATCGTTTTTATCAAAATACCGTTGAAAAATCCATATTTTCTTGCCGATTTTTACTTAAGCGCTCGTCAGCGCCGCTACGAGCATCGGATTTCCAAGCGGAATAGCTCCCTAGATCCTTCATAAGATTCTCTACTAAATGCATGTCTCACTTTTCGTCCGACTCCCCCAAATTGTTCTGGCCAGGGGGCAAAGTTATGCGTGATCCTGTACTTTACAACTTATCTTCATTTCTACTTGACAATTTCCGATTTCTATTTAGATACCATAAATTAACAAATTAATAGGCCGCCGGGATTTGTCCAGTTGTTTGTCATGATTTCACCCATGCGCCTAATTAATGCAGCTTCATTTTCCGTGGTTCAATTTCTGAAAAGGTTTGTCAGTTGACACATTTATTTTTCAGTTCACTTGGTTTTAGGTCTCTTTCCTGGAATTGTCTTTAAGCGTTTTTTTCGGTGCATTTTTATGCATTCCGAAAAAACTCTGGACTTCCCAGGGAAGATAATTGCAATTGCACAACAACGATCGGCAGTAATGAGAATCCCAGCGGCCTATTGCTTTTGAACAGACAGTCGGCCGAACCTTCCTGTCTGACATACCCAGAATTAATTAATCCTGATGTAGTTCATGTTGTAAGTATTCCTCACATTACATCCCTCCCTGAATTTCGAGTGACTCCAGGCGGAAACTGCAGTTTCAATTGAAATGGAACTGAACTCATCTCTTCCTCGTTCGTGCCAACGCCACAAATAACTCGAATGAAAAATAGCTTAGTAGTTAATTATAATTGACATTTAAGTTAATTGGTTTGATATTTAAGTGTCTATATTAAATATAGTGTAATGGAAGAAACTTCATTCTCTATGGCCACGAGCATTACTAGCATAGAAGCTTGTCAATCGTGTCAAGTCATGTCGAACAAACTTATCGTTATGTGAATATTGTAAAATGCTGAATTTGCAGCTCAAAAATTATGTTAATTATGTAAGAGGAGAAGATAATGAAACGGACACTCATTGTAGAATAAGAAAATTAGATAAATTCGGACATTTATTGTATAATCCTAATAGCTCGAGCCAGGCCCGGACTGGCGATCTAGGGTCGCTGGCGGCGCCAACATTAGTAGCATGGGGCCAAGGGCGCCTTACCTCCACGCTCCTAATGTTAAATTTCTCTGGGCGCACGCGGCAAACGCCGCATCGCCACAATGGCCAGTCCGGGCCTGGCTCGAGCATGGACACGCCGTATTCGATTTCTTCAAGACATGTGTCCGCTATGATAATATGCGAATATACTGACACTTGCGGTACGTGTAATGATTTTTCAAATTCAAATAATTCTAATTTCATAATTGAAACCAAAGGTGGCTCTGACCATATCCTCTGCTCAAGACCTTCCACCAGTCTACGAGTATCTGCTAATGGACCGATAGCGGGAAATAGGGAATTCTAGTAAGTTTGATGTCCGATAACAACTCCCGTGCTTCCGATATGAAACGTTTCAATATTTTGCTTTACACATTTTGGAAATTCAAAAAATCGATCTAATATTCAGGCTAAACGGGAAATACATTCGAATAGTGAGTGGGCCGTTCATTACTTTCGTTGGAGGGACACACTCGGGAATCGGGGAAAATAAGGACAACTGGTGCGAATACTGTCCAAACATATGTCGCATGGAACCTACATGATTCAAATTTGGGATTTGAGCAGGGATTAAGTTTAACCGTGGACGGTACAGTAGGGCGTCAATGACTGTAACCTAAAATGTTTGAAATCTCGGGTTCTCGTGTAAGCTCATTAAGTTAATGTTCTTGCTTACGCGCGGTGGGACATAAACATTTCCTGGTAGGTAGCCAAATGATAAATAGCACAAACGTAGTTTGTTTTCGCGAAATAGTGCGATGAATTTGACGTGCAGCTTGTTGTACTAAAACAAACAAACATATAAAAAGTAGAAATAAAAAATAAACAAATAGACACGGAAGTGAAACTTGGTTTGTTACCGATTGATATGTATTGCAGTCGCAAATCAAAATCATTACTTTGAACTCGAACTCAACTCGTGTACTCCTTTTTTCGTGCCCACAAATCCCGTAATGAAGGGTGTCTTGGTCCTATGCCTATTTTGTGTGTCCTTGATCATATTTTCGGTAAATATCAAGTTAAAATGTGTTAAAATTATATTTGAACAGAAAACTGAACAGTTCAACAGCGAAGTAGCGGAAAATAATTCAAATATATATTACAGATCGAAGTCAATTGTGCCCCAGGAGTATGGAAGGTTGAAAATGATGAGATGACCAGTGCGGAGGAAGCAGCAGAAAATGCTGAGGCAGTAGCTCGTGAAGTGAGGAGCCTTTCTCGTTCATCCATGCTCACAAAACGTTCAATGCAGAGAAATATTCGATAACCAAATTGTTTGCAATAGAAGTATTCATCATTTACTTTACTTAACCTCACAATTACAAATGTAATAGCAGTGTCAACATAAAATACGGATTTAATTAAATGAAGTATTCGAAGAAATAAGAGGATATTTATTTGACCTTTCTGTACGGGTGGTCGGTGTGGACAACACACTTTCAAATAATAATAAAAACAATTATTCGATAAATTCTGTTTAAGGCGAAGCAACACGTTTGAGGGCAATAAACCTGAGAATACTATAACTTACTGGCCAGGCGAATTCAGTTAATTAGCTTGATCATACGATTTTAAACAAAGTGTAATTCGAAAATTCCAGAAAAATCATATTTTAAAAGATGATATGAATTTTTTAGAAAACTTGGTTTAGTGTGAACCATCGATGAATTTTAATAAAAATGCACATACACTTTGTTAACAAAGTATCTGTGTCTAAGAATTAACAACCACTT
>JAQFYE010002972.1:0-16496 GCA_034694305.1 Protaphorura glebata
ATTGTATCACTGATTTCGATTTTAATCGGATGGCTTGTGTTGTCACGTTAATAAAGCTAACTTTGACTTTGACTTTGTCTATTGTTAAGTATGTCGATGTGTTTATGTGACATTTTAATTTTTTTTCAGTTACAACTGTGGGGCAATAGTTTATACCATTTTGCATAGAGTATAAATTGTTTTGGTTTCGAGGCTATCTAACCAACCGCCGACATCTAAAAAGGGAAAGAGCAATTCATTTCCGAGACTTATGCTGTGCCGGTAGGCAAACTTGAGTCTCGATATATCAAGAGGTTGGATGTAGATATAAATCGAACTCACAAATAATCCAATTCATATCCCTTAAATTCTAAATGAAACTGCGTTGCCCGGGTAGTGCGAGACGTGATTTACAAAATTTTGTAAAATTGGATCAACTGAGAACCGCATATCGTAATCTTACGTTGGAATGTGTAGTCCATTTCAAGTATTTGGTTGATCCACAAAGCCATATGGGCGAGATCTGAAATTACAATTTGGAATGCGACGCTGCAGAAAAAGAGGCCGAAGTATACCGCGTCAGCGACTACCTCAGTGATGTCAACATTCGCTTCCCAGACGTGGTGCAGGTTGCTTGCACCGAGGGCACAGACTTCACATGCCGCCGTTATGATCCAGATTCGCCAGAAAATAATATTTGAAGTCCTTGCTATTGTAAGTCGCCCCATATTCCAATCCCAGTGATACGGAAAACAGTTGCATGAGCAAATTTCCAGATAGTATATGAAATGCGAGATAAGCCAGTGTGAATTATTTGAAATCATTTCAAAAAGTTGAAGGTTACGGTAGTCACCGTTTGAATCGCAGTATCTGAAAATGAATAAATTATTAGATGAGTTTTTATTTGTAGAAATACATTGCCGAACACAGCATAACTCAATGAAACCCATTTAAGAAATTAATAAAATCCGTCAATCAAATTAATGAAACTCACCCGATCTAGTGGATTGATCGTTTCCAATCCGAATTCTCAGAGCTACGTACCAGAGAGTTTATGTCGGAGGGATATAGTCCAACAAGAGAACAGAACTCCCAACAACTACTGTTTGCAACGAATCAGTAAGAATTAAAGTAAATTATTTCAAGCCTGGACATGGGCGGTATTCCTTTAGAAAATAATAGTCTGGCTATAGCAATTGTCCCTAAAGGTAAAGCGCTACGTTGTGTGGATTCAGGCTGGCCTAGTCATAGCTACATCTGATTAAATCGGCTGAGTTATTTGAATTAGCTGGTTTCGCTTACGTACGGCAATATTTTTCTCTCTCCAGCCCATTAAAACATTCTTACCTTATTCAGTTGCTTTACTGTAACATTCTGTGGTAGAAGCTATTTCCGAACGAAATCAATATAAATAGAAGACTGTAATGCCGAAAAACTTGAAATGGTACCTTGAATGCCCCAGTAAAATATTGTAATCGAATACAAAACGACTTAAGACTCAAAGGGTACAATCATTCCGTGTTCTCGAATTTTATTAAATTGGGTCTAAATTGTTCATAACTAGATTCACATGAAGGACATCTATACATACATTTAAGGAGGGAAGGCTTGTGAATGCAGAACATTTCACGTACTTGTATGTACGACTATGCTGATGATTTTATAGGGTTGAAGGGTGGTTATCGCGTGAAGAGCAGTATCCGCCGATCAATGTATTACCCAATGAATTTTTATTCATAACTATATCAGTGAATTTTTTTTTATTTACGTAGTTGCGGATCGAAGTTTCGAAAGTTAATGAAATATAATAATAGAAAAATAATGATACTCACCAGATTTAATGAATTCCTTTGATTCAAATTTGAATTCTACGCGAGCTGTGTAATTCAGTGTTTGATGCTCAGAGGGATGAAGCTCACCTAGAGAACACACGCCACAAAACCTATAGTTTGCAACAAGCCATTAGGTATTAAAAATTAATAATTTTAGACCAAAGAATGAACAGTTGAGTCGGGAACAACTCAAACCTCGACATGGTCAATTTTCGTTTAGAAATTAGTAGAGTGAGCACAACAACAGTACATCAAAGGTTGATTGCAATTTTGTGCTTCCAAACGAGTTTAGTCCCGAGTACGACGAAAGAAATGGCGACAGCGTTATTTAAAATAGAAGTTTCAAGGTTGTCAGCTGAATAACAACTCAAACTTAGCTGAAATAACCATTCCGTGTCTTCAAAAATCGATCTGCGTCAAATTTTTTATCATTTTTTAAATTGAGTCCGAATCCCGATACGTAATAGAGCAGTAGCTGGAAAAATTCGTATAAAAATATTTACACTGCTCAATACTTTCATCATTAACAAGCTAAAAAGCTAGGGAATTAATTCGACTCCCTAACTTCGCAGTTTTATTTGGCGTGACCGAATAGCCATTTGGTGCGTCCTTCTAAAATTATTTAATCAACGCCGAGGTCAATTCAATCGATTTTGAATAGAACTCTTACTCTAGCTCAAAGTACATACAGGTTTACGTACTTATAGCTTACTAAAACCTCCGGGCATGGACTTTGTGTACATTAATGTATGCAAGGTGAACTCTTTCTTTGTCTGACAAGGGAACCACATCGTCCAAAGCTACGACATTGACGTCCTACTACCTTGTGTACCACATAACATCCCGTTACGTGGGAATTGCAGTATGTACTTCACTTTTCGCCTGTCTGGAAATTCTGTCAATAACTCCCTGCGGTGCCACCGTCAAGTTCAAAAATTATGGGTTAAAATGTTTACTAAGTTTATTATTCATTTCGTGTCGATGTAGAGGTGTACTACAGTCAAATTCACTGCGATTTGCTTTGGAATCTTAAAGTTCGGTTGATGAAATAATTTCTGAAAAGTACATGATTGGAACGGGTCGAAATATGTACGTATAAATATTGGCGATTCGTTATATTCAAAGGAGATCGAAAACATTCAAAATTGTCATTAGTCACTAGAGGTATGGAATTTCATTCTTCAAAAGTTTGTCAAAAATCAAATTTTTAGAGCTGCTCGAAGTGATAGAATCTTTAGGAAATTAGGGTTTCGGTGAAATCTTTATTGACAGTAGCTTATTATGTCGTACCCTAGGTACTTCCTTCGTTAGCGCTAGTTCACTCTCTATGGGTAGCCGCATTTTGAAGCATCATCTTAAAGCTGTTAATGAAAGTGACGGAGATGTAAGCAAAAGTTGAGATCTGCATTTTGTAAAGAAATTTATGAATGAATTAGTGAACTCTTGCCAATAATAATCCAACGTCCAGCGGCGTTGGTTTGCTCTTACGCAAAAAATCAACATAAAAAACGAAATCTTGAACTATCTTAAAGATGTTATTCGGGCAATACTATCGTTTGTGCTGTAATTGGATGGATTTACTGAGATTTGGTTCGCTCAGTTTAATAAAAAAAATTGGTTTTCAATCCAAATTCAAATAAGGCAGATTTTCTCTTTCTAATACCTTACCGGCGATTAACCAGCTTCCTCCAAACCTGACAAACAAAATTTATAAAGACTGAATAAAAACGAAGGAAAACTTAACTTCTGCGGATTTTTGAACTAATTATTTTTGAACATATTAGTTTCGGAGTCTTAGCTTACTTACTGTGTTTCTCGATTTTAATTTCTATAATTTACGAGACGTGGTTTTCATTCAATAGAAAGTGCACAAAATGGCCACAAGGTCGAGCTAATTTGTCCATCTGAAATAAGCGGAATCTTGAACTCTGTATCTTAGATTACGAATAAATATATTTTACCATCATGGGAGCATTTCAAAACGAGCATCGATCCAATCAATAGAACAAAATTCTAATTTTATTTTACTATTAGTATGATCTGCCGTAACATTTAACTGTAAATAATTACATGCAACAGATACGTGAATTGATCTACGAATGGTTATAATGCTGAGAGAGAAATAACTAGATCTAAGTACATGAAGTCAGAGCTTGGAGTACATATAATGTACTCCAAAGTAATTATTATTATTAAAAGAGCTAATTAAAATTGAGCTTCAACCAGTTGATCGAGGAAAATGTGAATCTTAAGTCGATACACACAGTGACACAACTGATTCTAAACATTTTTGCAGGAACGTCAGAATACTGATTTACCTTAACGTATAGAAGTGTCATACTGTACGCAAATGTAAGCCTCTGAACGATCTCACATATTTTCGTCTCCATGTACCACGGCCATAGCCTTCTCCTGTTGCCTTGATAAAGGAAATAGTGTTTCCCGGAATTGTAGATATTAGAGCGACCTCAACAACCTCTATCGAAAGGTCCAAAACAACAGCAAGTGTAAAGATACCAAATACTACAAGTCCATCGCGAGCGAAGGAATCTGAGTCGTTCAATTCGATAATTGTAAATAAGGCCAGGATTGTAATAAGAGCAAAGACGAGTTGGTGAATTGCAATGACAACATTATTGATCACCAAATTGGCATATATATTTAAGATTTGCTGACATTGGTAGATTTCGAACGAATATCTATAATATTTATTGTTGACTGACGGCATCCAAATATCAACTTATTCTTAAAAACAAGCAATTTCACTTACTTGAAATTTGTATTTGACACCATTTGCTTTCCAATGTACACTTTACCGCACGCTACCGATTCGGAAGTAAATAATTAAATTAACTAAATCCCAAACGCTATGGATAGTAGGGGAAACTATATCATATGATTTTTGTAGTAATTGCATCTCTATTAGACTGGAAATTTCACCCACATTGTGCACTGGGTTTTCGGATCCGGCGTCCACGTTCACAAAAGCGGTTAGGCCGAAGCAGTACGTAGTCCGGAAGTCTAACTGTAATGCAAATACAAACGTGACCTGACAACTTGTATGTCAAAGTAGAAGAATAACGAAACTTTCTCACATTTCACAGCCGAAGGCACAGTCAGAATTTAACAGATACAATCATTCCGTGTGTTGACAAAACGATTTGCATCACACCATTCAACAATTAATTAAATTGAGTCGGAACCGTTAATCATGATAGCAGTTAACTAAATTCGTCTGATTACCATTTATAATGAGCACCAATTTTTTTCTCACTATTTTTAAGTTACAGGACTGAGGAAATCGCCTCCCTAGATTCGCAGTTTTATTGTCGTAACCAAATTGGCATTTGAGATATTCTTTTTCTTCAATATTTTATTAAAAGGAATGCCAGACTCGTGGCAGTAAAACGTATTATATATTAAATTTTTTCGATATCAATAAACAAGAAACAGGATATACGTAGACCATTGTTGACGAGGGAAGTACCCGAGGTGTAACGCTTCGACTTCGCCCGAATCGGTTTTGTACGAGCGTACAAATTTTGTACAAACGACATGCCCAAAAAACTATTTTGAGTAAAATGTCCCCACCGAATACTCAAAATCCGAAATGCAAAAAATCGAGTGTTTATTCTCAAGATTTTAGCATGGAATATTCCGTGAACTTCCTACAGAGACGGATCTCTAGACCCAATTTAAATAAAAATCAGAAAACCGTTGAAATGTTTGGAAAAACATATTAGAAGATGCAATATGGTATATGTATTTTCGACCAGAAAATAATATCAATGTAAAATTATAACACAAATTATTGGTTTCTGAGCGAAAACATTCGAATATGCCAAGTTATGAGGGTTTTCGTGTTAAAATTTATTGTGTTGCGTAAGCAAGACATTAGGTGAATGTGTTGTCTGTCTGTCCGTCCATCCGTCTGTCTGTCTGTCTGTCTGTCCACACTTTTCATGCAGTAAACGTGGACGGACTTCAACAAAATTTATAGGGTAGGTACACAAGGTCACAAGACACAGCAAGTGTTAATATGACCGAGGTGACCTCTGACCCAGGTCACCAGAGTTCACGTGCTGTACATGTTGACAGATTTCAACGAAATACACAGGGTAGGTACACAAGGTCACAAGAATCATCGACTATTAATTTGACCTCGCCAGGTGAACTCTGAAATCACCAGAAGTCACGTGCACTAAATATTGACGGATTTCAACGAAATTCACAGGGTAGGATCACCTGGTCACAAG
Organism: Protaphorura glebata; assembly: GCA_034694305.1. Classification (NCBI taxonomy): domain Eukaryota; kingdom Metazoa; phylum Arthropoda; class Collembola; order Poduromorpha; family Onychiuridae; genus Protaphorura; species Protaphorura glebata. The sequence goes on from JAQFYE010002972.1 coordinate 6,068, forward strand.
CATCATGGACTATTATTATGACCTTGCCAGGTGACCTCTGAGGTCACCAGAGGTCACATGCAGTAAATGTTGACGGATTTCAATGAAATTTATATGGTAGCTACACAAGGTCACAATAATCACCGGGTGATAATATGACCTCGTCAGGTGACCTCTGAAGTCACGTGCAGTAAATGTTGACGGGTTTCAACGAAACTTATATGGTAGGTACACAAGGTTACGAGAATCACGTAGTGTTAATATAACGTTGCCAGGTGACCTCTGAGGTCACCTGAGGGCGTATGGAGTGAATGTCAACGGATGTCAACGAAATATATATCGTAGGTACACAAGGTCACAAGAATTACCGGATCTTAATATGACCTAGCCACGTAACCTCTGACCAAAGGTCACCAGATGTCAAATTTTCAAAGTAGCTCAGGGTGGCCTGAAACGTGTTTAAATGCAATAGAAAATGGGTGTCAGGGGGTGACCCTGACCCAGGTCACCATCTAGCAATACGCAGTATCTGTGTTGCTATGAAAATTTATATTTGCTATTAGGCAACACATATCTACTCGGTCTATTTTTCTATTTTTCAGTAAACTCTCTTCGGACTTTCTTTTTGAATAATTTCAAAATTCCCTTCAGATTCGGATTTTCAGTATCGGGTGAGGACGCCTTTACTGAATTCAGTTTTTGGGGTCAGTCTGTCGAACAAAACCGAATCGGGCAAAATCGGAGTGTTACGCCTAGGGTACTTTCCTAGTAAGTGGAATATACTGTTCTACCAACAAAATCTTTTAGCAGTTCTGTTTCTGCTGGAATATTAAAAAAATAATATTTCATTCGCCACATTTGTTCATTATTGTCTGGAATGAGTAATATATTTTTAATTGTCATTGGCAAGATAAAAAAAGTCAGATAGTTATGTTTGAAGATTAACCGACGATAGCCATGCAGCACAATCCTGAGTACTGGAGAATACAATTGTATGAACGTGATAGAAATAATTTAATTCGTTCTCTGGAACAACCATTTTTAATGAGACTCAGAGCGGAAATGGACTTAAGTATATTGCCTCAGCAAATTCGTGAGCTACGGTCAACGTTAAACTCAATATCTTAAATAATGTAGGGTGATAACCCTATTTTTGCACTCAATTTCACAGGAAACTATTGTGCGGATTTGATTAGTACCAGTGTATGAAATGTAGAGAATTTATATGGGAACGAAATGTTCCCATATAAATTCTATGGTACAAATTCCAAATTCTTCTAAAGTTATATGATATTCTCTTGTAAGTGAGTCCGCGCGTGGATGCCGTGACAAAAGAGTAAAGAAATGGAAATGGAAACTAGCACCTTATCTATACTTCTTTTTTTCATCAATGTTTTAGAATAATAAATAAAAGCGAGTTCGTGCTTAATGTCAAGGTTGAAATAAATTAATATCAAGCAAAATGCCACAGCCCTGTATGAGGGAAAGAAGAATAGAAACCTGCTATAATTGTATATACCGTGTTTTTCAGATGGAGTGTCCACCCAGATTTAATAAAGCATTTTAATTATTATGCAGTAAAAATTAGTTATGACAACTCAATATATGGCGGAGTGAAGCAAATCCATATACCGATTATAATTTGCGGAGAGCGACTGGTGTGCCATGATGTCATTTCTCGTTCCTTGTTGGTTATCGTAAGTGTCGGACGGAAATTAAATCTCAACGTGTCGAACAATTCGGAAAATATGCAAAATTTGCGAGGTGTACATATGTGCTGTGTTAGTGCTGCATGGGAAACCACAATACGATGGACAGATACTTGCGTGCAAATTAGCAATTTTTTTTTTCAAATTTTAGCATTTTCGTTCAGGTTATCCTGCTACTAAACGTTATTCTAAAAGGTCACACATAAGCTGACAATAAAATCAAAGCAGGAATGCATAAATGAAAGAATGCTTCGGCGTTCAAACTTGTAAAATGGACCGGCAGTCCTAAAGTGAAGCGAGCTTAATGAACGTAAATACTTTCGTTCATATGAACCGCGAAGAAAGCCTTTTTTGGTAGTTGTCAGAAATTTCGTCGTAGATTCTGAAACGGTAGACACCAGAATTGTTTCAACCCATTCCACAGTAACGGCTACTAAGGATACGCCGAGAATTATACAGTTGTTCATCAGTTTGGTAATACCGTCAGACCCGTGTTCACGTAATTTGATTAAAGCAAACATTCCCAAAATCACAACAAACCCGATTACAAGGTGATGAATTGCAATGGCTACGCTACTAATTACATTATTACCCATTCCATTTAGAATTTGCTGACATCGATAAACCCAGAATATCGTAGAAGGTCGTTGTTTTCCGAGTCCTGTCTCAATCTTCGCGATGTCACCACTGGACAAGGTCTCAATAGATGGCACTAGTTGTACTGGTGTATTTGCCGAAGTCCAATAATTGATCGCCTGCATGTGCGTCATGGCCATCACAAGAACAAAACATATTGGATGTGCTACTAAAAGCGCGCTCCAACCTGTGATGACAAGGAACGGAATCGACATCCAATTCACTCCAATGCGGATGTCAAAGGCAAATTTGATGAAACGATTATGAGGATCAAATTTACTGAACATGAGGACTCCGAGAGTGAACGGAATAGCGAGCATTCCCAACAACAGGAGTAACATCAGTGTTTCAAACACGGTGAGGCTCTTGAGGCCCGAAGGTTCAACTTTTTTGCGTTGCTTCCTCCAGAAGAATTCTGCGAAATACACATTGATCTTTATTATCTATCCGATGACAAAATCCAGATATCACACATTCATTAGGATATCTTATCGTCGATATCTACAGAGGAGGTTAAATTCCCCAATCTGTTTTGTTCGACACAACGTTACCTTAGAATTCCTGATCCATTCGAAGAATCTGGTTTATCCATAAACTGACAGATTCCGTCTGAAGTAGGACAAACTGAACTCCGAGAGAGCATGCTTCCAAACCGAAATAAAGGGCATCTGTGACCGCCATATTGACTTGAACATTCTCTTGCCAAAGTCGGAACAAGTTTTTAGCTCCCATTGCGACAGTTACAAATGTGACCACTTTGAGCCATAACTTGTAGATTCTGCGCTTGAAAGGCCTCGAAATCCTGGCACGTTCCATTTTCCAATCCCAGTAGAATGGGAAACACGAGAGGGACGACAATTCAATAAAGTAAAGATAGTATCCGAAGATTCGTTTCTGTCTTTTCGTTATCATTTCTTTAAACAATATTAATTTGACATACACCGATACGTACAAAGATTTCAGATCTAAAGGGTAAAATATTGACTTCTCTAGTCAAGTCTTACCAGCTCATTGTTAAGAATTCCATAGTCACACCGAATTTACCGTGACACCTTGCGTGTGAGGAAAGTATGTTTATTTCATTATATCAGCGAATAGCTTTAGGGAGTTATCGCTATTATCCAAATTACATCTGGAAGAGTGGGGTTTTTATTGTACCCCCACAAGTTTTCTGCTTTCTGTAATGTTTAATATTGGTGTCAATTAATACATAATGATAATGAAAGCATGTTTGCTTTCTCAAACATTGTATCTGATGAATTAATTCATATCGATTTGAACACAAACACCAATGCCAAACAAGCGTCACGAGCTCAAACCGTGCTCGTCCGCCTTTATTATGTATTCTCACATACTCACTCACTAATGGAAATGGTATGGTTACGAATAATAAAAAAAAAGTGAGAATACTAAAAGTTCTCAAAACGAAATGAAAGGCTCGGTACATTAATAAATAAGGATTGATTTGATATTTATCTAAGTCCGCACGTGGATGCCGTGACCAGAATTTTCTTAAATGTCAACTAGCCACTTCGACAGACTATATTCCATTCATTAATATTTTATTTTGAAAGCGACCACGTCTTGAAGGCCAATGCCAACTAAATCGAATTCAAATATAATTTCTAACCTAAGGAGCGGAGCGGGTTAATACGTAATACATAAAAAGAAAGAGCATGGATATTAGATAAGAATATTGGTGGTGCCTATATCGTACACCGGTGTTTGATGATAATGTCGGAAACACCTGCGTATGTCGAAGACTCATTTTCATAACAATCTTGAAAGCAGCTATATAGAACGCTCTCGATCAAGAGCAACATTTAAAGCATCGATGTGGAACACCTGTACTCATTAATAATTCAAAAAGCACTTCTACTCAGTACAAGTGTTCCATATTATAAATATTCATGTTCCCTACAAAATAAACACCGGCAATCTCAATAACGTCAACGTTGCCTGTAAATTCAATTGAAATAGACGTTATTACATTACCCGTGTTGTAGGGTTGCCTGCGTTTTGAAATACATAATGAGTGCTGGCGAACTTGGCTGGCGAGCTTGACGAGAGACGGTGGACCATAGTCGTCCTTACCAGGTTCAAAGTGTATGGGACATACACTGTGATAGTGGAGACAGACAGACACACACCAAGTACCATTGTATAGCTCTTTCGTGCCGCCTTTCGCAATAAACGGAACATGCGATCCACCAGAGGATGGGGTATTGTATATTAAATTTTTTCAATATCAATAAACAAGAAACACGATACAGACGATTTATGAGCTAAGTGGAATTTATGGTTCTACCAAAAAAGATTTTTGCGAGTTCCGTTTCTGCTGAATAAATTATTAGTATTTCATTTGACACATCCGTCAATTACAATCCGGAATGAGTATTATATTTTAATTGTTATTGCCAAGATAAAAAAAGATATTTACTTCTGAAGATTAACCGGCGATAGCGATGCATTGGAATCTCGACAATATAATTGTAAAAAATGGTACAAATTTAGATCTATCTACGATCATAACTAGTCAAGTATTTTTAATTGTCTGTAAAATATTAAATTGCGACATTCTAGACATTGTGGAAAATATGTAGTTTGCAACGGGGGATTAACTGCGCGGAGCTAGGCAACACCAAGTGACGGACATCGGTGCCAAAATACTCAAATTTTATCAATTTTAATGTTTCATACTTGCTTGATTCACTTCATATGTGATAACACGAATGATGTTAAATGCTTTGACATTGAACTTTTATTGATGGGTGTAATTACGATTAACATATTTTAATTTCAAATTTTAAAATTGAAAACAATTTTTCCACAGAATAATTTCGTATTCAAGAAAAAAGTAACGCAGTTGATGGACACATATATATGTACTAACATTTTCAAGTTATTGTCCGAAAGTTCAACCTGGACGTCGTGTTGAGGATTGGTTATTACTCAGGGGAGATCGGCAACATTCAAAATTGTCGTTATATTGAATTTCAATTTTTTTTTTAAAAATTCGTTAGAAATCATATCTTTAGCGCTGCTCGAGATGCTTGGGTCTTTAATTAAGGGTTCCGGTCAAATCTATATTGGTAGTAGCTTATTATGGCGCACCCCAGGTACTTCTCTCGTTAGTGTTAGGTCACCCTAATACAATTGGCCACATTTCTAAGCATCCTCTGCGTCTGAAGCTGTTAATGAAAGTGTCAGAGATATAAACAAAAGTTGAGATCTGCATTTTGTAAAGTCATTTATGAATGTATTAGTGACCTCTTGCCCATAATAATCCGACGCGTCTAGCGGCATTCATTTCCGCTTACGTAAATAATCCGCATAAAAATCGAGTGTTTGACCTTTCTTAAAGATACCAGAATACTGTTTTCCGACAATCCTGTCGTTTGTGCTGTATTCGAATGGTTTTACTGAGATTTGGTTAGATCAGTTTAGAAAAAAATTGTTCAATCCAATATTACATCAACCCAAACTCAATTAACGTAGATTAATTTATCCTAATACTTTTCCAGTGACAAACCTGCTTCCTCCAAACCTGGCAAACAAAATTTAAAAAAAACTTGATAAAAGCGTAGTGAAACTTAGCTACCGCGGATTTCTGAACAATTTTTTTGGACATATTATGTTTGAAGTCTGCTTACGCTCGATTTAGACTTTTACCGTGCCGATGCCGTGCTGCCAAAATTAGCGTTGGTCTTATGGAACAAACAATTGCAGACAATGAAAGCTTTTTCGGTTAGCTACCATTACAACCCATGTTAATTTTGACGGCACGGCATCGGCACGGTAAAAGTCTAAATCGAGCGTTACGGCGTCTCCTAGAAATTGATAATTCCCATTTACGAGACGTGGTTCAGATTCCATAGAAACTGCACACAATGGCCAAAAGATTGAGTTAGATTGATCGCCTGAAATAAGCGGACTCCTGGACTTTTTTGGATTACGAATAAATATATTTTATTATCATGGGAGGATTTCAGAACGTGCATTGAGCCAAGCAATAGAACGAAATTCTAAATTGATTTTACTATTAGTAAGAACTGCTGTAACATTTAACCAAAAATAATTAAATTGTATAATTATGTAATGAATTGGTCTGCGGATAGTTATAATGCTGAGAGAAATAACTAGAGCTAAGTACATCAAGTTAGAGCTTGTTTTACACATAATGTACTCCAAGGTACGAATTATTGAAAGAGCTAATAATAACAGAGTTTTATAACTAATGGATCTTATAACTATTGGATCTTAAGTCTATACGCACAATGACACAACTAATTCGTGGGTTTCTAGACTGAATCTACTGATAATATTAGTTATAGATTAGAATTAGAAGTAGCTTGCAGTTATAAATAGTATATACAATTTATATTTCAGTTCTCATTGAGCGTGCTCAATGGTCAAGATTATTGGTTACATGTGTATTTTCTCAAATATACCACACTATGGAAAAGGTAATTAATTTATTATTAGAAAGGTGGAAAACAAAAATTTTAAAACGATACGCAAAGTGACACAACTAGTTTTAAACACTTCCTCAGAAATGTCAGAAGACTTATTTGTCTTAATGTATAGAAATTACCTATTGTACGCAAGTGTAAGACTCTAAACGACCTCACATATTTTCTTATCCAGGTCCTTCGGCCACAGCCTCCTCCCGTCGCCTCGATAAACGTGTTAGCATTTTCTGGAACCGTAGATATTAGGGCGACCTCAACAATCTCTATCAACAGCACGAGAATAACAACAGCAATGCTTGCGATACCAAGTACCATAACTTTATTGCGAGCGACGGACTCCGCGTTTTGCAGTTTGAGAATCGTGAATAACCCCAATATTGTGATAAGAAAAAGAACGAATCGGTGGACTGCGATGCAAAAATTATTGATCACCAAATTGGCGTATACATTTAAGATATGCTGACATCGGTAGAATTAGAATAAAGATGAGGATTTCAGGGATCCGAGTTTTGTGCTCCTAAAAACAATGTCACCGTCTGCCATTTTATTTCTAAATAGTTCTTCGCTGGGCTCTGTGCATGGGATCCAATAATTGATAAGCTGAACGTACATTAGGCAAGCCAAAATTATAATGACAAGTGGTTGGGTAAACATGACTGCATTCCAGATTTGCACGACCACAATTGGAAGAAACTTCAGTTCTGGTCTAATTTTCATGTTCAACATTCTTTAGGAATCGGTGGTAACCGTCGCGTAGAATGAGGGCTCCGAAGAAAAACGGAACGATTAGGCCTCCCATGAGAAGAACACACAATAGTTTCTCGTACATCTTGATATTCGAAGCAAGCGGAGGGCCCGATTTTGAAATTTACTGCCTCCAAAATTTCCCTTTAAAATAAATAGAGGTAGGCTATATTCTAGAAAATTGGCTAACAAAAAATTATACGAGGTCTTACTTTGGAATATTTAGTCAGCTTCGAGCATTCGGTTTATCCACATAGCCAATAGGAAACCATTAGGCTAAGGTATATCGCGTCTGCTACCACCAGAGTAGGGTCCGAACTCATTTCTTCACGTGATATAAATTTTGAACACCACATATGCCTGCTTGACATGCCGCCGTCATAACCCAGATACGCCAAATTATTTTGTCAGGAGTCTTTGCCACTGTAAGTCTCCCCGAGTTACAATCCCAGTGGTACGGAAAACATTAACATGAGGCAAATTCAAAGTAGTATAGGAAATGTGCGCAAAGCCAGTTTGATATAGGCAAAATCATTTTACTGAGTAAGAGAACGACCTCGTGAATCAGCACAGCAGTGTCTGTGGAATTGTATATGAGTTTATATTTAGCGATACCAGATTCTACAACTCTAAACTTTCAAAACATGCATTGCAATGGAATTGGACCTAGCCACTTCAAAATTAAATATGGCTGTAGGAAATATGTTTTTTGCGTTTTTTAAATATTCGGAATGTCAGACCCATGCATATCACATAACCATCACTCACGTACTACGGCTTGAATTTTGTATTTAATTGTGACCAGCACATATAGGAACATATATATTTAAAAATGTAAGAAAAGGTCTATATTTTGTGGAAAAGCTTATTTCGAATTTAAAAAAAATGTAATGCATTTGATGGGAACCGCTCGAAATTGACACAAAATAAGAATTGAAAATTTTGCATGCACTTTAACCGGTATTAATCGGCACACGGACCGCAGGACCTTTTTGGAATATTTTTTTGAAGATATCTGGAGAAAAGAGTACTTAAACCAACATTATCACGAATAAACTGATGAATGAAGTTGACCTAATGAATTTTACCTGATATTGGACGAAATAATAGTGCAAAATGTTAATATAACAAGCGTAACGTACATTCTACAGAACTTGTGTATTGTAGGATAAATAGGAAATGGAGAAGTCAGAGCAACCGTTACGCCAAACATCATTACTAATTAGAACGAATTACTTGAAAGCTTCTGAGAACTATTGATTCGGAAACAAACTGCGAGCAGTGAAGATGCGAAAGGCGACATGATAGATAAAAAGAGACAGAAAGGTAACAGACAGCCACTGAACGTCGAAATTCGCAATGTGTCGCAAATGAAAGACGGTAGGTGACCGTCCAAAAGTGTTGTGAGTTGGAGGCAGGCAACTACTAACCTTCAGAAGGTCAGATAAACAAGTACAGTCGCAAGGGTAATCATAGAAACGTTTGATACTGAACTCATACTCCATGGTTGCACCTGATGTCACAAGTTATTTATCGACAATGTCCGGAAGAGGTACCTCGAATATGTATGCCAAATTGCAAGTCAATCGTTCAAGTAAAGAAGCGAGTACAATTGGAAGCGCAATCGAACAAAATGTTTGACATTTAACGCCTGTTCCGGCTAGAACAGGTTGCCAGACGTTGGCCTCAGACCTTGTCGGGAAACCCCAAGGACCCCTTGATAACGTATGCCGAATCTTAACATAATCTGTCAGTTAATGAAACGGGTACAACTGGAAGCGCAATAGTACAATGTTTGACATTTGACGCCTGTTCCGGCTAGAACCGGATGTCAAATGTCGGTCTCAGAAAATGTCGGAAATCCCCAAAGACCCCTTAACAACGTATGCCGAATCTTAACATAATCTGTCAGTAAACAAAGCTGGTACAAATGGAAGCGCAATTGAACTATAGGATTTACATATAACCTCTGTTCCAGCTAGAACCGGATGTCAAGTTTAAGTTCAAGTTCAAGTTTGCTTTTATTCAAGTGTCGTTCCAAATCAACAATTTGCTAATGAATTATTTACAAATTAATGCTGGTCTCCCTTTGGTGACACCATATAAATAAACAGTCGAGACTGTGGGAAAGCCCGTGTTTTAGATTTAGTGGTAAATGGATGAGTGATGTGAGAGATACTTGAAGATGGCATGGAACGAATTGTATGTATTTTATTATTTCTAGTAGAAATTATAAGTCTTGGGTTTTGACATAACAACGAAATCCTACATGTTTCTAAATTGATATGAATAAACAAAAAGGGAAAGCGGCATAGGGTGGCGCGCAAACTTTCCCTCCAATTCGAGCTCCTGGAGAAGTAAGATGACTGGAAAAAACTCGGGAGCACAAGACACTAGCGACTGCACGACAGACAAGTCAGATTAAGACTGAGGAAATTCAAATCTTGACAGTCGGAGGTCAACTTTGCTCGGTCAAACAACTTCGGGTTGTCGGGTTGTCGTTCAGGATTCAGTTGTCAAGGAAGCAGAAATTAAGAGATGAGACAAAGAGTATGACATAATTTGAAAGTCCCATCCCTTAACGTTGTGAGGTCATAATTTGAAAGTCCCATCTCCTTACATTAGGAGGTCATAGGTCCCATCTTTTTACATTAGGAAATTGCTACACCGTCATACTTTTTGTCCCATCTCTCTAACATTACAGCGTCATACTTTTTGTCCCATCTCTCTAACATTACAGCGTCATACTTTTTGTCCCATCTCTCTAACATTACATCGTCATACTTTTTGTCCCATCTCTCTAACATTACAGCGTCATACTTTTTGTCCCATCTCTCTAACATTACAGCGTCATACTTTTTGTCCCATCTCTCTAACATTACAGCGTCA
>JAQFYE010002973.1:0-16495 GCA_034694305.1 Protaphorura glebata
CCACAACCTTTCAGACAATAGTAGTATTCGGTTTGTCCACTTGTTTTCTTTTTTCTAAACAGGAAATCGTCAATAACTATGAACTGGCCACCTCTTTTGGCATTTACGCTTCAAAGCAAGTTTTATCAATTTTTCTCAAAATCGAGAGGACGTACGTACGAAGGTACTAGCTAACGAATGAGCAATACAGAACTGCAGTTTATTTAACAGTAGCTGGAGCTCACCTGTCACTTTTTCTTGTCGTTAAAGTTATTAATATTAAGTTTTTCCAGTACATGTGCGAACTGGCAACTCTGTAGTCGTCATTATCCCACGTTTCGCTCATAACAGTATTTTTTCGCGCATAACAGTTTCGCTCATAAAAGTTTCGCTCATAAAAGTGGACCCCTAATAAATACGGTTCAAACAGTTTTATGAATGGCGAACATCGTAGTTGTTAACTCCAATCGTCGGACTTCCGAAGTACGTACTCATTCAACGTTGATTGTATTACATTTTAGACACGATATTCTAATTTTGAATTTCAAAAGCTTTTCTTAGGACCGTCAAGGTTTTCCAATAAATCACGTAATATTTTATTTTTCATATCGGACGTTAGGGGTGATTACTTTCTGGGTGACAAAAATCAAATTATCCGCGGCAAATAAATATCGAAATATTGTTATTGACAAAAACTTACTGTAATTTTCTGCGAAAATTTTCCTGCATGTCAATGTAGTCCGTTCATGATTTGAGGACGGTTTGCTTGTACTGCAAGCAACATTATAACTAACCTAATACTACTGGTTTCCGGTTCGAGTCGGATACTTGCGCGATTCTTAATTCAAGGTGTCCGTCTTAGGAAGTGCGTTCTCATTTAATCATCGTTCATTGTATTACATTCCAGATACACCTTCATTATCATTATTTTTCAACTTCTGTAAAGGCAATTTTTTGGACAATCTGAAATTTTGTTACAGCTGGATGGAATTACGAATACTCCCATCGATACAGGAATAATCGGCTAAAAAGATGCAGAAATTTACCTGAATATGGCAAAATGGACTTTGTTCAGACGTCGTGAAGAAAAATGATCAACTGGGCAATCTTCAGGCATTACCTGCCTGTCAAACTTTCAACCATGAGCAGTATGTTTAGAAATTGTTCCGTGAGGTGGGTTAATCGCCCCACTTCGAACAAAATTTGAGTGTCTAATTACAATTTCTTATTTCATGTATGTCGAGTGAAGTTGGCTCCTAGTGAAACACAGATAAAGGTAGAATATTTTGGTTCAGCAATGTCAGATAAATCAAGGGAGGAAAGAGATGATCATTTCACGAAACCATCAAGAGACAGATAATTGATACAGCCAATGGAAATATGTCCTTCTCAATTCAATTTATTTCAGTGACAACATCCCCTTACGTTTGGTCCTTACGTTGTTTGTATTATACAAAAGCATATCGAAATCTTACTGCTTTGTTAACCAATGTAGGACGAACAACGACACAGTCAAACAAATTGAACACACCTGTAAGGAGGTATGTGATATAACAATTCTTTTTAATTTCTTCAGTAGTCATCGTTGTGCTAAAAACTGTAACACAGGACAAGCCTGACATGACGCACAATCTAAGAATGGTCGTGTGCATTTCATTTTAAATTTAAACGGAACAGAAAATTACACGTAATTAAAAAAATGAATTAGTAGTTACATCCCAATGAGCAAGGAATGTATTGATTTCTATTGCGCCCAGTGCGAATTTTGTTGTTGCCTCATCATGAAGAATTATTTTGCACTTGTTCCAAATTGTTAACAAATGCAATCGTCGAAATCTTGTTCTGATTTCCGACTTGACCTTACATTTTTGAAATTTTTCGAATAACAGTGAATTGTTTACCTGCAACACTAAACAGCGAATACGAAGTGAAGTTCTGCTGATTTGTTGAATTCGATGATATTCTCTCTGAGAATTTTATACTGACAGTTCGCATTGCCCGATATCTAGAACAAAGTTTCATTCATTAATAATGTGTCCGACCGAATGTTGACAACAGTGAACGCTGATATTGCTGGTAATATTAGATTCAATTAGCCAGGAAACTAGTCCATCGCAGCCTAAAGTTATGCGGTGGTCTCTGTCTCTGTCGTTCGCAGTGCTGGCGTTGAATACTTCGGACTTTGCTTTAAAGACGTCTTACCTACTGCTAAGAGTTCCATAATGCCGGAGACCAATCCACTATGACTTATGACAAAAAATAAAGTACTGGGTTTGGCCTTGCCGTACGACGAAGATCACTCCATGTTTGTATTTTTATCTCTGCAGGCGTGTATCTCCATTAGGGTTTAACTTCTGTTACAAGGATTACCTTCCTCGGGTTAAATAGAAAGCCGAAGGAATCACTATAAATTTCTATTTTGCTTTTATTTCCTCACATTTACACAATTCTCCTTACCCACAGGCTATTTGGAAACGCCACAGCCTGAAACTGTTTTCAAATCCAGTTCTTTTAACAACCAACACAAATTGAAAATGATATGATCCATGGCCATTGGAAGGTCGAAGAGAGATGCAACAGAATTCATGAAGAGTCAATTCGAATTGATCACCCAAATATGCTAACTTTAATGGTATATATTTCTTGCTAGGTGTGATGAATTTCTGGGTTACAAAAAGTGTAATTATCCGTAGTAATTAAAATAGAAAAATATCGACAGAAAACATAGTTTTACTAGACGATTTAAGTGTGATGAATCCGCAATGACACATGCTCATGCATTGTGGTCGTTCGAGTTTTCCCATAAGCCATATGACAAGACTTTTTTAACACTTAGTTTGCAATATTCTGGCTCTGGTATTTGCTTATTTCTTAATTCCACGAGTCACTCTTTGGAAATACGTGCTCACATAATCCTCGCTGATTGCGTTACTTCCTACACGCACGATATTCTAATTATTATTATTTTTAATGTTTTGAACTGGGCAATTTTCTTTGGACAATCTGAAATTCTGCTAATGTTTTCAGAAACACCGGCGATTTTCATTATTATTTTTTATTCATTTAATTTAGTGCGAATGTACTCTTGGTATTTATTCATGCAGTTAGAGCACACATACTGTGTTAGGTCGTCAAATTACAGATTGATCGAGATTCCATTGTTGTCAATGTTTGGAGCTGAATTTCTGACAGGTTCTGGGTTGAGACAATGAATGATCTACGGGAGTTACCGATGGATGAAATTGCGAATACTCCCGTCGACACAGCAATAATCGGTTCAGAGTATGAAGAAATTTACCCCAAATTTTCAAACGGACTTGGTTCAGAAAGAGTCAAGGAATAAAATTATCTAGATAAGGCTTTTAACCGTGAGCAATATGGCAAAAGTGTAAAGTTGCTCCATCCCAAACAGAAATTTAATGTATCCCTATCTCCACCAAAAATACGGCTCCAAGTAAGGCCAATGTAAATTAGTGTGTGCACAACACTGAAATGAGATAATTAATTTTTGCAGGTCTTAGCAATTGTGCATATACAGGGAGTTCACAAAAAAGAGCCGGATTGTTTGATTTTTGCATGGGCGGAATTTATATTATAGTCAATAAAAGAATAGTTAGAAATGATTAATGTACGCACCATTATATTAAATCGAAGACTTATTGAAGGTTATACAAAAAAACTTAACTATCGCTCACGTATTTGTTCAAATTAAAATCACAGCCTAACTGTAGCATAAATTCTTGTTACTACGCCAAATATATAATCAAACAATCCGGCTCTTTATCGTGATGCAGTGCAGAATTATTGATCCTCCATCGATTTCAGTCCAATTCAACAAATAATTGGTATACGTAACACGAAAATTGAATTTTCGAAAACGTTTCACCATTTGGTCGAGTTTTACAATACTTCTGGATGACACAACTTTAGGCAAATCCAACTGTTAACATGGGCGGACAATCCTTGAGTCCAAAAGCTTTCTTAATCAAAGCGGCACTGCTTCTAGAAATGGTCAGTGCCGAAATTAATAATCGTTTCAAAATAATGAAAACGGATCGAAAATTCGTTTAAAACAAATACATCTTTAGAAATGGTCGTAGAATTGCCATTTCTTGACAATTAATTGTCACTAATGATCAAAAGCGGACAGATTAAACTTTTACTAGTATCTTCTAATTTCTCTTTATTTCTAGATGTTCCATAGTCCATAGAGCAGCGTCAAAAACTATGGAACATCTGGGACAAGCCGGCGTCGGACAATCTAAGAAAAGTTGTATGCAAGGAGGGTCAAGCAGGTCATTCGGTTTTCTAGGAGAGCCGACAACTAATCAACAACTAAAACAACAACTTTTATTTTTGCCTGGTCCCGCATCCCATGCCTATGTACTACGAAAACCTGGTTTCGGGACCAATGTTAATCTGCCTATAGACATTCTGTATTGGTTGTCATTGGGGTGAATGACTTTCTCTCTTTCCCAAAGTGAGAAATTGAAAAAATAAGATGGCCGGTAATGTATTTTCCCTATATAGACATTTCAGTTACTATGCCATCCTTATGCGGTGGGGTGTCAGATAAAATTTTGAGCAGTTCTCATTGTTTCTTAATTTTCGGCTCTCCTGACTACCTGCTTGACCCTCCTTGGTTGTATGTATATCCGAAGACTCATTTTACAAACAATTGTTTGGAAAAGATGTAACAAAAGTTACCAGGGGTCAATTTGATCTTTATCACCCAAGCATGCAAATTCCATTGTCATTTATTTATTATTTACGGGTATCCGTCTGTTACGCTGATAACGTCCTGGGTGACGAGAAAGGTAGATTATCCATGGTAATTAGATATAGAAATATCAATATTGTCAAAAAATCCAATTTTTAATTTCTTGTGAAAAGTTTCATGCCGTGAAGGTTGATTTGAGGCCATTTTAGTTTTCCCATAAATTACATCAGTGTAAATAATTTCTTTAGCTAGTATGTTTAGTAAGGCTTGTTTATTTACCCAGCTCCTAATTCAAGCGGTCACTGATCGGAAAACGTACTCACTTAATCTGCGTTGATTGTATTGCATTCCAGACACGATGTTCTAATTAACAATATTCAGTCTTTGTTTTTGCAACCTTTACGGATTACGGATGGAGTGTGTTTAATTTTTTCAGACACTGACGATTTTTATTAATTAAAATTAAAGAAAATGTACCGCTGATCTGTAATCCCCGCGGTTATAGCGTACATACTGTATTGAATATTAATTAAGCAAATCACACATTCTCGGAACTGCGTTTCTAACATGCTTGAGGCAGTGATGCTGGATGCCATGCGGAAGAGCCCCTGAATGAAATTATATCTGTACTCCTACCAAGAATCTGATAGAATTGTTAATTATTGACATTTCATTGTACAAACGAAAATCACGAACACTTTACTAAACCCATATAATTTTGTAACTAAGATAATGACTTTTTTAAATTTCATCCATAACCGTCGGTGCAAAAATTGCAAAACGCCTGGGAAAACCTGACGTGTCGCACAGTCTAAGAAATCTCATATATATGTATTTCCCAACATACGATACGATTTGCAAACATTTGCCTGGAAAAGATTGACCAAAAGCCGCTAAGGGTCAATTTGATTTTGATCACCCAAATATACAAATTTTAATGTGTTGTATTTCAAAATAAAGCTAAACGAAAATCCAAAAAAAAACGAACTGATATATTTTCGAAATAATTTTAATTTAATTTACAAACTAAAATGAAATAAGTTTATCTGTCCAAATAAAAACGTTTTATTTTCTAAATGGATTTAATTTGAATTTGCTTTATTTTCCCGTGTGGTGGCCAACCTATGAGGCTTTAATAAGACAATAAGACGTACAAGACTGCCAATCAAGTACTCGAAGCTTAGAATCCAGAATCCATTGGACTTTAAATACAAAAATTTTTATTATGTGGGTGGAGACGACATTCCTTATTTTGTTTTTCACAATTCGTTCCATGCATTCAAAAAAGCAAAATTGGTTGATGCAGAATTTTTGTCATGTAGAAAGGTTCCCCCAAACAATTTCCACTTTTGTATAAAAGTATCCAACTCTCCATTTATTTCCAAAATATTAGGATAATTTTTCATAACCTACAGGTTCAGGCACTATGAAGTTTCAAAATTTAGAATTGCGGAGATAACCTAGATCGTGCCTGCGGGTCAACCTCAACAATCTTTTATCTTGTTGAAAGATAAAACGAGGTATGTACTAGAAAGGGGGATGACACCTTGGTGAAATTGCGACTCAAAGGAACGAATAAAGTTCCAAAAAGGTTACAGCATTTTACCATCTGAATTACAAGTAAATCCAACTGTCAACGTGGGCACATTTTATTCATTAGGACAACCACCAGAACAAAATTAGGAAAATCTCATCGCAAATTAATGAATTTCAAAATAGAACTAAACGAAAATGCAATAAAAATGAACTGTTTTATTTTTCGAGATAATATTAACTTATTTTGCAAAATGAAATAAATACACTCGTATTTGCTTTAATAAAATCGTTTTACTAGCTAAGCGATCGATTATTTTTAGACATTATATTTTTCATTGTGGTGGCTTATGGGATTTCCAAAAATCTTACCAGACTTCCGAATATGCAATGCTGGTTCAGAGTCCCTTGCACTTTGAAAACTTTATGTCTAAGTATTATATATGTTTTAGTAGCTCTAGCGCATTTGGTTGTTCAAGAAGTTGAAGAACAAAAGATTGAACGAATGCAGTAATTTTGCCATGCCAAAAATTTACCCTAAGCAATTTTCCCATTTTTTGTTTTGACTTAAGTTTCCGAGTCAATGAAGAACATTAAATTAATGTAGATTTTTTCTAAATAATTTACTGGATTTCCAAGAGTCCACTCATGTAGATATACTACCATAAGGTCTTCTCCATTTATTGCATACGCTATTACCAATTTCCAGAAATTATACGATATTTCTCAAAAGGTGGAGGTTCAGGCAGTATGACTTTTAGAAGTGTAGGATTACAGAGACTATCTCAATCGCGCTTCCGAATCAAAACACTCGAAACAAATAAAATGAAGTATGTATTAGAAAATGTGGTGACTACTTGCTGGTGTTGCGACCACGCAAGGAATACATTTTCAAAAACGTGACAACATTTCATCGGGTTTTTCAATAATGTTAGATGTCAGAACTTCAGGCAATTCCAACTGCCGTCATGGACTCATAATTATTGAGTTCATTCTTGCATAATTGGTGTTGTAGACGACACTAAAATTACTAATTGTTTGAAAACAATAAGTTTCAGAAATGTATTCAGAAAATACATTTCACGAAGTGGTTATAGAGTTGTCATTTCCATACAACTAATTGTCACTCATTGATGGTGATAAACGGGAAATATAAACTGCACATAATTTAAAGCACCGTTGTTGAAAATTCTTTTTTAGATCTTTTTATACTATCATTCGTGTGGCAAAAAATTATTAAACATCTGCGACCAGCTGGCGTGTCGTACAACTTGAGAAAAGTCGTATGTATTTCCAACGACTCATTTGACAAATAATTGTCTGGGAAA
Source organism: Protaphorura glebata (assembly GCA_034694305.1). Classification (NCBI taxonomy): domain Eukaryota; kingdom Metazoa; phylum Arthropoda; class Collembola; order Poduromorpha; family Onychiuridae; genus Protaphorura; species Protaphorura glebata. The sequence goes on from JAQFYE010002973.1 coordinate 7,561, forward strand.
GATACAACAAAAGCCAACAATGCCTAATTTGATCTGGCACCGAAGAATGGAAATTTTAATGTTATTTATATATTTACAACTATCCGTTGGTGATTGCTTCCTGGCGAATAGTTAAATTGTCTGTAGAATTAGAATCCAAAAAGATTCACATAATCTCAATTTTTTTTCCACGTGAGGATTTCCAAGTGGTGAAGGTACAGGGTCACGTATAACCATTGCCCCCCCCCCCTGGCCGGCACGGTCGGAGGAAGTCTGATGTGAAGGAAGGAACTGTACAATTATTGCGATTAAAAATCGGCATGAAAAAACGGATTTCTCAACGGCATCCTGGTAAAAACGGCCCAACAATTTTTTCGAAAAGTCCGCCGATGTTATCTTTTTCGTAATATTTTTATGCAATTTTTAAAAGTTTGTTGGACCGGTTCAGGAAAAGTCAATTTGTCTCTGGCAAGGGGTTTTAAAGACAAAAAGCAGATTTTTCTCTCCGGCCTGGCATGGCGAGAATCACTCCATGCGTGTGCTTCTCACCGCAGGTGTGTAACTCCACTGGAGTTTAGTTCCTACTACTAGGGGTATCTTCCTCAGCTTAAATAGAAAGTCGAAGGAATTACTTTCTATTTTGCTTTTATTTACTCACATTTCCACAATTCTCCTTATATACAAACAGATGCAAACGCCGCAACTTGAAACTTTCATTAGCTCCAGTCCTATTTGACAACCAACATGAATTGGAAATGATTTGATCACCCAAGTATGCACATTTTAATGGTATTTATTTTTTTACATGTGTGATTCATTTCTGGGTTACGAAATGTGAAATTATCCGTAGTGACTGGAATCAAAAAATATTCACAATACCCACTTTTACCTGATGATTTCGGCGTGATGAATCCGCACTACGCACATCATGACTCAAGGTCGTTTCAGGTTTTCCATAAAACATATCATAAATTATATATAACATAGTTTTCAAGTTGGATCGTCAATTATCAATTCCAACGCTTTTCGGAAATACGTGCTCACTTAATCCTCGTTGATTGCATTACATTCTAGACACAAAATCTGAAATTTAACTAATATGTTGAAAGACACTGGCGATTTTCATTAATCCTATTTATTAATTTGATGAAGATGTGCTGTTGTTATTTATTTCCGCAGTTCGAGCGTAACTACTGTATTAAAACGTTGTCAAATTAAGCTGGTCAAGAATATCAGATGTCACTTCTGTCAATATTCGGACCTGACATTCTAGCAGGTTTTAGGCGGAAACGATGAATCAGTTCCATGAGGTACCGTTGGATAAAATTGCAAATACTCCCATTAAAATAGGAATAGCGAGTTAAATTATTTTTTCACTGGAGCAAATTCGTTAATTGTATTTCTTGCACTTGTTTCACTACTATCGAACGGTAAGTTTTAATTTTACATTTAATTTTTATCGTTTTTTCTTTCAAAGATTTTTTGTGATGATTGAAAAATATTTTTAGGGCTGGGACAATGTTATTGGGAATGAACTCCGCCGTTTTGTAATGGACAATGCTGTGGGGACGTGTATCGCGGTTATGCAACGAATTGGAAAGAATCGTTAATTGATGAACCTCCTTCTATGCAAGAAGATTTCACGTGTAGTTGATTGATGTATAAGGAGGAGCCGTGACCCTTCCTGCGATAGCAGTTTGTATATTTTTCAATTTTCAAAATTTGTTAAGGCTGTCGGAGGAATGGAGGGATTTAAATTTAAATTACTTGAGAGACATGACAAAATCAAATGGGAATTTAACATTGGGGGAAAAATTCCAAGTCTTATGAGAATTCGTAATGTTCTCCCAACAGAGTGGAATTATTTGTTTATTTTCGTAATAAAGAAGTCACGGGTCCTCCTGTTACCGCAATCAACTATACGTGAATTTTTCCTGCTCCTATGGGTCCAATGAAAAATTCATTTGGAAACGCCTGCATCCTAGGAAGTAGAATCTAGAATTAACTTAATTATGTGTACATCAAGAACTAATGCCAAGACAACGATTATCAAAGTTAAGAATGCAATTGCTACAAAAACAACTTCGCAGACTGGTATGTTCCGATTTGTTAAGTCTGTGAAATAATGACAATGTGTCATGTAGAAAGGAATACCGAAATAAATTTTGGAAATACTAAGACTTTTTTTCTTCAGACTTTTGCTAAAATTCTTTTTTCCGTCGCTCATTGCAAAGTTATTCCTTTCACCTCCAAAAAATACTATATCAGATGAAATCGAATTTATTTTTGTTAGGGCGGATCCTAGGTTAAGTTAACGATTTAAGATGATACAATCTAACGATAATATTCAATTGAATGAGTAAACTAAGAAATTATAGAATTTTGATTTTCAAATATTTCTACCCGTTGATTTTGAAAATGTCCGTCATAATTTTGGTTTGACTGACCGTTATGATTTTGCTGGTAGTTATGGCTCTTCTTCAAGACAACCCAGATGAAATAATATTCCAAATACTATTAGTCGGAATGTGAGCGGTAATTCAGTTCACAATAGTCTTTCGCACGAGTCCGAATTTGGCCGGACTCGGACTCGTACGAGTCCAGACTCTCAAGTCCGAGTCCAAATTTGACTTGGACTCGGACTCGGACTCGTAAGGCGCGAGTCCGAGAAAGTCCGGACTCGGACTCGTCCTGGGACTCGAGTCTCAAGTCCGGACTTGAGTACTCCCCATCTCTTTAACATGTACATATATACAGTTTGGCCTCACGCGGACTCGTACGAGTTCGGACTCACGAGTCCGAGTCCAAGTTTGAATCGGACTCGGACTTGGACTCGTTAGCCACGAGTCCTGCACGATTGAACTCAAGTCCGGACTCGTACTCGGACTCGAGACTCGAGTCCTGGACTCGGACTCGTGCAAAAGACTAGTTCACAATATTCTAATGTGCGTGTTTATAATTTATTCTCGGTGTTATCTTATCTACGTCTTTCTCCTCATGCACGGACGTTGAATTCATTACATTTAAGTTCAATATGTGCTTGAACATTAAACTGTATCTGTTACTACTGGTTTGGAGTACACTAGAAATTGTCGTATTTTGGAATGTATTGGATAGGATTTATCATTTACTCCAGTTATTCACCCCACAGCTCAGCTGAAATTGTAGTTTTTTTTTAGTCACATGTAAATTAATCAACAAATTTCTCTATTGGATACTTTTTAGCAAAGATGGTGGACGGGTAGTAAACAACCGTTCAAACTTCTTGCTTTTTAGTACGGAATCGCACAAATATTATTATTTATGATTTGGACATATTGACGGTGTTGTCCTGACACAAACCGAAATCGTCATCGGACAGATGGGCTGATAACCTTAACATGTCAATTAGCATACATGCCGATATTTATTTTTCATTTTTTAAAATTCAAGAAATTATTTTTTTTAAATAAAGAATTGTCTGTAACCTGAGATTCCTGTCAAGAAATTTGGTTTAAAGTTAGATGAATGTATGATGAAGGTTTTATTTCAGAAAACGGGAGTACGTACGAACGTACGAATGGATACGGACATGCATGCATGTGTCATGTGAAAATCTAAATTCATAGTAGTCCTAGCCAGTTTTTGCTATAACTTTGTAAACCTGTTTTGCGTGCTTCATGTCATTAATTAAAAAGGGAAGTTCATGACCTGCACCTGCCATTAAGGAATTATTATTTTCATATTTCCTTGCATGTGTACATCAAGAGTACCGATTCTGGTCAACGTACTGACCCCGTGTAATTCCAAATTTTCAAAACCTGGGGATAATAATTTTCCTTACATGTCAATATTCGTGTCCAATCTAACAAAGTCCGAATTAATTTAATTGTGATCTCAAAAGGACAATGAGATATGTGAACACTGGGATGCAATTATAATTTCAAAACAAGACGAATTTCAGAATTTTGTTTGATTGTTAGTCGGGGCATGCCGGTCAGATTACGTGTAAAACATGCCGGTGACATGTACATGTGATGAGATTCCCTTCTAAGTGCAATTAAAAGTGCTGTGGGCACGGCACATGGCAAATTAAGAATTTCTTGCGGCTAGTCCGAATTCTTTAATCAATACGTACGTATCCCTCCTCATATTCCTTACAGTTCTCTTTGCACTAATCGTTTCATTTGCCAAAACAGAAAAATAAGTAATAATATTAGTAATTTTAGTGGTAAATTAATTAATAAAACATCTTCAGACAGACAATATGAGAAGGACACGGAATAATTATGGTAAGGGAAAATCTAAACTAAACTAAAATATTTCCAATTTAACTATACATTTTTTGATGGCAAAACAGACTTCTATATGAACTATTTGGACCCGCACGTCGTCATGTTATTTGACATGGACTGCTGGGAAGCCCAAATCCACCAAAGAAGATCCAGGTCCGATTCTATTGGAAAACCGTGTGTCGTAGTCAATCCTGCTGGGAGGTACGTGTGCGGTATCGGGCAGTTTGATAGTAGCCGGTAGTGTGCTATTTTAACATTAGGGGCACTGGGGCGATTGGATGTTTTAAAATTAGGGCAATGGGGAGTCTGGTTGTTTGAACATTAGGGGCATTGGCAACTCTGAGTTTCCATCGCCAGTAAAATTTGGCCGTGGGGAGTTTGGCTGTATGAACGTCTGGGGCACTGTGTATATTTCAACACATTGGGTAGTAAGGATATTTTTTTATTGTTTAAACATTAAGGGTATTTCAGCTTCTTTAATATTAAGGACATTTCGGCTGTTTTAACGTTAAGGGTACTTTGGCTGTCTTAACATTAAGGATATTGTGGCTGTTTTAATATTGAATATGAATGTATTAACGTAAGCAATGGATAGTGGTGTGGATGTATGCATATTGGGAGCACTGGGTTCATATTCTAAACACTAATGATCGCTGTCTTTTATTCTGCACACCTTTGGTTGAAAGCAAAATTTTATAATGAAATCAACGTATTTCACGTTTTCATCGACGTAGGGTATATACCCTACGTCGATGAAATAGGTTTCTCCCTGAATTGTGGGTGCCACGATCACTTAAATGTACAATCTTGGCCATTGGATTGGATAGATTGGAACTTATTTTTGTGGCACACGATATTTACGGAAAGAACATTAATTATTTAAATAGTGAATAGAACCTTTTTTAATACAGGATTTGCGGTATTCGTGAATGATGCGCGAGATGTTAAAGCGCAATTGACTGTCGAATGGGACCGCCGGGTAGAACACCAGGTGAACGGCCAACTCCAACCCTCCCGTTCATCAAGGTGTAGAACCTGGGGGGAACTCTGTCCAAAGTTATGCGCATTGCGCAGAATTTTGGGATTAACTTTGCGCATAACTTTGGAATTGCATCCAACAAATTAGTAGCAAAAATTTGTTCCGGTGTCAATAAGCCGGGTTCAATAACAATTTGTTCACGTTCTGGGTTTGAAGAATTTTCGGAAGATATCAAAATTGAAAACATTCTCAAACTTGGTGGGAAACATGGGAAAGCCATAATCCAGAGGTTAGTATTTCTCATTACGGTCTAATTCAACAAAATTTTATCACATTTCATTGTTGTCAATATTCGGACCAACATTCCTAACAGGTTTGGGTCAGAGACGATGTCTCACTTGCAGGCAGAATCGGCGGAAGAAATTGCAATATTCCTACCGATACAGGAATAATCGGTTCAAAGAATGCAGAGATTTACCTGAAATTAGCAAATGGACTTTGTTCAGAAGTCGTCAAGGAAAGAGATCACCCGGATACAGTATCCGTCAGCCAATCTTTTAACCGTGAACTATACGTTTAGAAATTTAACTGTGAAGTCCGTGAAATAACGAATTATTCTCACCTTAGTCAAAATGTGAATCTGATCACCATTTCGTATTCGATGTTCGTGCAGGAACATTCGCATCCAGTGAAATCCGAGAGAGAGTAGAAGATTTGTGCACTGAAATGTTGGACAAGTTAAGGAGGGAAAGGGATCGTCATTTCACTTCAGGGAACCATCAAGACTGAAATTGAATATAGAAACTGACAACGGGAATTTGTGGTTCTCATTAACAATTGAGCAAAGAGAGAAGGAGCAAGCAAGAGAGAGAAGGAGCAAGCAAGAGAGAGAAGCAAGAGAAGGAACTTTGTCTGACCTTGTTGATGACCTGAGAGACCGTTTTTGGCGCGAGCCTTCAAATAGATGGGACCGATATTCAAAAGTGTCTAGTGTTCTATTGACCGCAAAATTTAATTAGGGATTTGTGTAAAAAAATTGTTCCAACGAGCTTTACAAATTAAACCAGTTTTGAAATAACGAATTCTATTTTAATGGACTGTATGAGCTCACATAGTAATTGACCGTTGTTACATAAGTTAGAAATAAAGTAAATACAGCAAATGTTATTTTCAGTATCCAGTAATTTTTCTGTAAAAGTAAAGTTCCAGTAAAAATTCTGATTTTTAGTAGGACAAGGACTCTAAGTCCCTTAACTCCAATTGACACCTTTTGCATTCACAATCAAAGAAGAAATCATTCAGCAGCAGTTATTCGTTTCCTTCTTTCAATGACATTTGGTTCCATGTCTCCGTAATTCGTTGGGATAATTTCTGCAGGATTGATTAATTTTGCTGCTTTGAATGTGATCGTGAATGCCCATGATTTATTTAAATTCTTTTGTGAGGACTCTGGAAGTATTTGGCACACAATCGTGGGCAAGCATAGCTGCATGCAAGAATAATGGACGGTACGTCTGTTCGGACCAAGTTTAAGTTTAAATTACAACGAAATAACAAAGTTAAAACGAAAATAATTAAGAAAATATTAATGAGTACTTACATCCCACCACCAAATGGGTTGACTTCCATTGCACCAAGTGCAAATTTTATAGCTGCCTCATCATGTTGAATTAATTTGCACTTGTTACGAATAAAACCAATCACATATGCAATCGTCTCAGCCAGATCTGGATTCTTGTCACGATTTCCGACGTGACCAACCAAAATTGAAAACAAGGTCAGCTAGTGACCTAAACCTGAAATGTGCGACAAGTGACGTTAATCCGAAATTTTGATTGGCATCAGGAGTCAGTGGTAAGAATTTCAAATTTTTCTAAAAATATCCGCCCTGACGTTCCCGTCCTCAGTGACGAAAACACAGTCATACATCATACATCATTGTGAATTTCTTTTTCCATATTTCGGCATTTCATTTCATTGAATGATCGAACCAAGCTTAAACCCCACCCCGTCACACGTACTGTTTCAGCGTGGTCATGGTGAGGGTGGAATCCCTCGATCAGACAATATATAATGCTTTATTAATTTCAAGTTTCTCCAGAAAATATATTACTCTGTCCACGAAGAATAGGTTACCATTTTAATAATGTTAATTAATGTTCTGTATGCTAACATTAGTTCTTAATTCCTGGTGTCCGTCTTAGGAAGTGCGTTCTCATTAAATCGCCGTTGATTGTATTACATTCTAAACATGATTTTCGGATTGTTATTTCTCAGTTTATGATAAGGACACTGGACAAATTACGAGTACTCCCGTCGATAAAGCAATAATCGGCCAAAAAAATTAAGAGATTTACCTGAAATTGGCAATTGGACTTTGTTCAGAAATCGTGAAGGAAAAAGATCATGCGGACAATCTTGAGACAGTATACGTCTGTCAATGGCTGCAGTGGTCAAAGGTAGAATATTTGTGTATTATAATGTCGGATAAATCGTGGATGGAAATAGATTGACATTTCAGGGAACCGTCAAGACATTTATAATTGAGGCAACCAACAGAAATATTATTAAGTTGTTTATATTATTTATAATCTTAATCTAGAAAATCATAATTTTCGCGAAATTTTACAGCTTTATCAACCGACATAAAACGATATTGTAGACTATAACATACTTTTGCACGATACGGTCATGACATTTCACCTTTCTTTTATATATCATATAAGGACTCTTTTAAATTTCTTCAATAGTCGTCGTTGCGCCAGAAACTATTGAACACTTCGGACAAGCTTGACGTGACACACAATCTGAGAATAGTCGTGTGCTTTTCAATTTAAACAAAACAAAAAATTATATGTAAATAAAAAAATTAATTAGTAGTTACGTCCCACCACGAGCAAGGAATGCATTGATTTCTGTTGCTCCAAGTCCGAATTTTTTTGTCGCCTCATCATGACGAATTACTTTGCACTTGTTAAATAATGAATTCGGGTCACAAATGCAATAATCGAAATATTGGTACGATTTCTGACTTTACCTTTCAGTTTTGAAATTATTCTGTTAACTGAATTTTTTACCAGTAACATTAGACAGCGAATAGGAAAGGCCAGGTTCCACTGATTTGTGGAATTCGATGTTATTCTCCCTCAAAATTTTGCCTTCTTAGTTTGCATGATCTGATATCCAGAACACAGTTTCATTAATTAATAATGGGTCCGAATGTTGATAACATGAACACTGATATTCCTGTCAATTTAAAATTCGATTAACAATGAAACTAGTCCATGACAGAATAAAGTTATGCGGTGGCGGTGGCCTCTTTCGCAGTGTCGGGGTTGATTTCCTCGGACTTGCACTGACTGACTGTGATTGCCATAAAGGCGTCTTACCTACTTCTAGGGGTTCCACAATGCCGGAAATCAATCCCACATGACAAAAAATACCTGCTGGGTTTGGCCTTGTCTTACGTCGAAGCTCATTCCGAGTGTGTATTCTTATTTCTGCCGGTGTGTATCTCCACTGAGGTTTAATTTCTAATACTAGGGCTAGGTTAAATAGAAAGCCGAAAGAATTACAAATTTCTCGCTTTTATTTACTCACATTTCCACTATTCGCCTGATATAAGCAAAGCCACAACTTGAAACTGTCGTCAACTCCAGTTCTTCGTGACAATGTTCATCCAAGTATGCAAATTGTAATGGTA
>JAQFYE010002974.1:0-16493 GCA_034694305.1 Protaphorura glebata
CAAGTAGCTGATCTCAGTTTCTTTCACTCCACATTCACTTTCACTCATTAGAATAAAAAGTGATAATTATTAATTAAATTAGAAACTTATCCGATATTTGACAGGTATCACTGAAAAAGAAAGTTCATTTATGAGAGACTACTCAAAAAGTCTCTCGATCCACCAGACAACGGTTGTTGTATGTTTGTATGTATGTCAAGGAGGTCTAGAAAGGAACAATGAGGTACTGCCAAGCATTCTAAACCATGCCGACTAAGCCAACATTGCCCATTGCGGTCGACTCCAGGAATAGCAGAATGTGTCATTTCAACCTCAGTAAGCCATGACATTTCAGGTCGTACAATTGTCTATCGTGCAAAGCGACAGACTGATGTGAGATGAAATGACAGGCCGGAGAGAGGAGTGCATGTAGGTATGCCTATACTAGACACCAGGCAATGCACAAACCCACTCTAGGATACACACCCCACCTAACTCCCGACCGGGTCCGTCAATTCCTCCCTCATCCCGCAAGTCACACTGCCACGATTTCTTCCAGTTGCTTCACTCCCAAAACAGAAAGCAGGAATGGTTAGCAAACAAACCTATCCAAATTGAATTCACATATTGACGACGTGAATTCAAAATTTTGAACTTCAATATTGCGGTCTTCAGGATAAGACCTACGGTTAGAGAGAAATTACATTGTATTGAGAACTATACAAGTACAATCAGAGCCGCAGTCTCACCAAGCCTCAACCAAGAATTTCGAGTTCAAGGTAACCACCCAATAACAAAGACAGTCTAGCCTTGACTGCTGTGACTTTGGATCCCTTTCTGTATAAAGACATTTTTGTTTCAATAAGTGTGGCTGTCAATAAATACCCTACAGTTGCATTTGTTCAGTCCAGCCTTTTTATTATATAGCCTTTGTTCTGGTCCTAGCAGGACAGATCCACATAACACTCAATTCACATTCATTCCGAAGTTAACTTTCTGACCACGTCGCAAATCCACAAACAATTGCATTTAAAACAAACAACCCAGAGAATTTAATATTCCAAATGTCAGAACGTTTGATTGATCAGACTTTCACAAGGGTTCACTAATATCTTGGTATTTCAACACTAATATAATATTTCGAACTTATACTTAGACTTCTTTCAATTGGTGTACTATGACCATGTAGAAGTGCGAGATCACGTGTTAATGTTCCACTTCACCTCAACATTACCTAGTTTCCTAATATTGGTTTCTTAATATAAAATTAATTTGACTTTTTTTGCAGAAAACCTGATGTACTGGCAGAATTCTAGAACGAGAAACCAATTGACTAATTCCCCTTTATTTTTTGTAAATTAGGATTGCGTAAGATATCAGTTAATATTGCGCCGGAGCTGGACTCTGTGTATGGTCTATGTTGCTAGTCGTGTCTGTATTGCGTCACTCGCGCTGGAAAGTCACTGGTTGAGAGGTCGATGTTTTGTCTTCGCATTACTTCTCCACAGGATGATATTTAATTTTTTGTAAAATTTTAATCTTATACTACTTTAGAGAATAGATTCAAGAGCTTGTACAAAAATTTCCGAATATGTTTTCTCGAGCAGCCGAGAGAAAGTCCATAATAGTTTTTAAGTTGCAGCATAATATTACATAATAGCAGTGTTAGCAAATTTCACACATTTCTTTTTCAAATGATGGCTTACCGAAGAATGCCGCCCTCGATAAAAACGCATGTTCCAAATTTCCCTCATCTCTCATTGCACCTAATACCCTACGTCCTCCACTTTCATGCTCCACTCTGGTACTACGACAGCGAATGTGATATAATTCTCGGCGTATCATATGCTAGTCAAATACCTCATAGTAATAGGAAACGTCAAGGTGAGACCGGACCCTAGGAATCGAACCTTGTCCTAACAAGTAGCATATAGGAACTCCGCCCGTACGCTGTCTTGACACAAGGATAAAATACAGTAAAAAGTTGTCTCAGATCGAAACGCCGACACACCGAATTTAAGGCTGTTTAACTATATATTAAACTACGGTAGGTCATTTTGTAAGATTTTCCATGTACAGTGGGGTCATTCCGAGTACATTGCTCGGTAATTTGGCGAGGATGAACTGCTCGGTTTTGCACTACTCCAGAGATTTTTTTTTGAAGGGTTCTTTCCTATTGCTGCTGCTAAGCCGGTACCCTGCAAGCAAATGTGAAGCAGCCCACCCTCCCAAAAAAAACACAAATTTATTAGGAGAGATGTGCGACTCCTTTGAAAGAACGAGAATCCTAACCTTGGAAAATGCGTTGACAAAAGTCATCGGGTCAGAGGTCACCGTCACGCCTTCCTTATTACATTATTCCAAGCGATGAGACTTGATATTTGATACATTTTGTTTCCTTATTCTGCAGAATTCTGGGTTTATACATTTAAATTGAACTTCGGAATTGTGATTTTCAAAACCAAATGAGTGCAGATAAATGAATGATATTTTGGCGAATTTCTGGAAAACAAAGTTAATGAGTGGGAGTTGGAATGAGGTGGAGCAGAAATTTAATAAAAATTACGTACAGTTGTATCTTACTCTCCTCTGTTAATTATACATATAATATGTAATGGTATTGATTTCTCTTTTTATCATAACACTATATCCGCCGGCGCGGCATCCAAGTTGTTACAAAGGCGACACAAACGTCGTAGAGAAAGTTATATTCAGTACAAATTACTGAAGTATTAAGTGGGAAAAGCAAGTACCGTATTTATTAGAACCCCGTGGGTCTATTAAAAAGATTCTCCATTCGATTTCTCCACTTTCTACATTAGTTTGCATGGAGTAAGTAGTGAAACGTACTCGGATTGAAATGGAGACCGGGGTCTATAAGAGCAAATATGGGCATTAAATTTTGAGGTGGCTCACCAAGGCTATACCGTATTTGCTCTAATAGAACCCGGTCTCTGTTATACCCCAGTCTCGATTACAACCCGGCACTTCTCCATGCAACCTAATGGTGCCAATTTGCTTATCCAGCATTTGTAGTTGTGCTTTGACTGGTCACATGTTTATTTGCTGTATGGAGCGGTAGCAAATTGTAGCAGGTACTCCAATTAGACTGCCTGCTGGGAGAGAAATATGTCTGGAGGTCAGGGTATAATTAGAATACATTTTCCCTGTGTCAAAATCCTTGGAGGAATAATTGTGAGTCTCTGATTTCGTGAAGATCCGTCTCACATGTAGCAATTAATCACGCCGTATGTGAATTTGACTCATTATGAGGGAACATCTTCGGTAGGCATTTTGGGTAAAATCCCTAAAGTTCGACCTACAGCACGGTTCTGATAATTTTGTACAGATAATGCTTTCTAATAATTTTTATCTTTCGGGCGGATTCGGGTCAGAGAAAGTACTCCCCGCCGAACAATTCCGGAAAATCGCCACCAGACTTTTCTTTTTTTCGAGAACTCTTCTATTATATTTGTCTTTAACATAACAAATAACTTAGTTTGGCGTCTGACTTTTGTAACTACGTGGAGTAATGCCTCATCGAAATTCATTCCGAGCTCTGATATTTTTCAGCCAGCCAGGTTCCATATAATATTCGGTTTTGGGTTCGTCCTGTGTGGCGGTATTGGTCTTGAGCATTAATCTTTAAAAAGTTCTTATTTTTAATTTTGAACGGATTGCACGATTTAGTGTAAACATTCAATAGTGCTTTCAATGATTTCGCTGTCAATTTCTCTGAAATAAATAAGTTTGACCCTGGTGGCTAGCCAGATTGGTTAAGAATATACATAAAAAACATTTCTCGTATGAAAAACCATTCTTTATATAATATATATTATTATATATATGCCATATAATATGATGGGCGCTCTAAAGTAACTTCTCTAGAGATTAAAGTTAGAGTCCGGGTAAAAGATTTTTTTATCTATGTATAATTTCGTAGCAGATATAAAAGTTGCTAGCCTAGCCTTACATTATTTATTATTTAAAAATTCTTAGAGTACCATGAAGATTCGTCTGTTCAGCGACATTTACTGATAAGTCAATGTGTCAATCCTGATGAATCTACTGTGTAAGTTATACAGTTGATGACTTTAAGAAAATTTATCCAGTTCAATCTTGGATGTTGATTTTACATGCACAAATCGTCCCTCGTCCTTAGGATTATTACTACCCGCTGCCGGGTAATTTGGAGCTCTGGTAATATAATCCACTCGGCATAATAGTAGTGGTAATAGTGGTCCAGAAAGTAAATCGGTTATAATGTTGTATTCCCCTCTCACTTTGCCTTTGGATTCTGACCGAGTGAGTTCATAAATAGCTTAAGTACGTTTTCTCCTTTCAAGTTGAGTTTTGTGGAATGTGCGGATATTGTCCGGTCATGAGTTGGGCGGCGGAAGCGAGAGAGTCTGCAAGCGGCCCATTTACTCTTTTTTCGGACATCACGATACTCCTGTTTAAAAATAAATCTTTTCAGAGTCAGAGTCAGGGAATTCTTTATTATTAGTAATGTCGTAATGATCCATAGCCCAAACAGTTCAGTCAAATAACCAAATTGAGCAATTTGTGGCAACTTCGAGCCTCTTTTGTTTCGGACCGAATTTCTTTTCTTATATGAATATTCAGTCCATACAAATGTTTGGCTCGTCCTAGTTTCAGAAGCATCTCTTTATCCTATTTATTTAGAGAAATTTCGCCGTATCTCGTGGGAATCTTCAAAATCCTCTTATTTCCTTCATGGTACAGACCAAATGACCACGCTACTTTTTTCTCCCTCTGAATAAATAGGGGGAAATGTGAGGACACAAAACTTTCTTGTCATTCGTTATTGTTTAGGAAATAAATCCGAGACGTCAATAAGAACGAGTTATTTGACTTTCAAGTAATGCGGAGAACTCGCATGTTATACGATATACAGAGTGGTTAATAATAGCAACTATAATTGAACTTTTCCCACTCCAGTTTTCTCCTATTACTACGAATACAAATTTGTGGGAAACATTCGAGGCAATTACAGTTATGTGGATATAAATCGTTAATCTGTTCAAATCGAAGTCCAGTCGATCTTTTTCGGTTTCCATTGTAGTATACAAATGGAATTTGCAGTTCCGACTGATACTAAACTTCAATAATATCGTGCCTGTGCTTATGGATTTTTCATTTATTCCAGTTCGTACTAGATTCGCGAGGCATTGAAATACTAATCTTGAAAATAACAATTTACATCTACATAAATATAATTGCCACGAATGTTTCCCACAAATTTGTATAATTCTATTATGCTTGTACATATATTCAGTATTCAGTTATGGATAGCCTCAAAAATACACACTTATCTTCCATCCATGACGCAAGAGATAAAGATATAAAAATAATCAAAATAATCCTGTATTTTCTTACACAGTAAAAGCGGACGATTTTTACAGCTCATCAAATAATTAGCATTTCTATTCTCTAGTTCTGGTCATCATCGCGGATTTAGTGCTGGAGTGGGAATTTCCTTAAAAACATACCTTGAATTGAACTTCATTTTTAGTGAACGATTCCCACACGTGAGTTTCAGTTAGCAGTTCTTTGCTGTGCTTTGTAACACATACGTTGCTCCGATAGTGCGGATCTCGTAATGGATTTTTCATTCCTCTTCGACTTTGGAATATTCGGGTCAATTTTTACATGTGTGACATTCGGTTTGCTGTGGTACTACCTTTTTTGGAAACCATATGACTCATTCACGGTAAAATTTAGCAAACGTACTTGTTTATTAAGACATTAAGCTTTCAAGGGCGTCACTTTGATTCGTTGGATTCGCGGGTCTTGCGACGTTTTCTTGACGCTCCTTACATTTTTGATTAGGATTTGACAGACTGCGGATTCGAAGATATTCAACTTTCTAAAAATTTGAATAATGTTGCGAAGAGGGAACGCATCAACGAATTACGTCTTAAACGTAAGTCAGGCGAATTACCACCGGCGTATCCTAACGGTTGGTTTGTCATTTTGGAGTCGGATGAATTACCTCTCGAGGGCGGAGTCAAGGAAGTATACGTATTCGGTAAATAATAGAATAGATTGCGTGACTGCTCGATGTCACAAAATTTTTACGACATTCAACTGAATCTGTGTGCAGGACTCAACCTTGTAGCGTGGAGAGGGAAGAGTGGCACGTCCTATGTTGCCGATGCCTACTGTCCCCATCTAGGAGCTCATTTGGGAGTAGGAGGTCAAGTTTCAGGAGAATGCGTAAAGTGTCCCTTTCATGGATGGTCTTTCCAAGGGTCCGATGGGTCCTTGGTCAATATTCCTTACTCAGACTCAATTTTAAAAACCGCCAAACTCAAAATGTGGACTTCGGTGGAACTGAATGGTTTTATTTACATGTGGTACCACGCTGAGGGTATAGAACCAACTTGGTTTCCAGAATTGGTCCCGGAAATCCACTCCGGAGAATTTACTTATCGTGGTCGCTCCGAATTTCGAACTGCTTGTCATATACAAGACATTTCAGAGAATGGAGCAGACTACGCACACCTGAATATTGTACATGACAAAGCCATGATGTCCGGTGTGATCCCTGAACAATCGTTTCTCCGCTGGGAATTCATCAATCATGTGTTCTCTGGGGAGTGGAAGGAATCAACGGATCCTGGCCGAGAACACGTGGCACATCTGAATTTGACACATGAGATGAGATTCTTGAATAAAATCTCATTTCTTAAAATGGCCGTGGAAATTAAGCAGGTGAGGATTACATACACCGTTTAAGACACTATTTACATGAAGGACAATTTTTTACTTAAAAATTACAGATGGGCCCTGGGACAGTTTCACTCATTTTTAACACAGTATACGGGCGAGCAATTTTCTTGCACGCAGTGACACCCATTGAACCGTTGGTTCAGAAAGTTTTACATACTTGCTACTCATCAAAAACATTTCTGATGCCTTTTGCAAAATTAGTTCTTTTCGGAGAGGTGATTATGGTAAGCTTGGACATGCTGTTATGATTGAATATTATATGGTGACATAACGTATGTATCTAATGGTTGATCATTATTTCATAGTATGCTCGTGATATGCGAATCTGGAATCGTAAAACTTACGTGAGTAACCCAATTTTTACAAAGGAGGATCGTCAAATCAAGTTGTTTCGCCGCTGGTTTTCTCAATTTTACTCAAAAAATAGTCTACGTTCTTATTTTTCTCAAAATGATGTCGGGTCAAATTCTCTTGAATTTTAAAAGTAAAATTAAGTGTGATGTAATCGTAAATAAGCTAATGGATGTTCAGACAGAACAATTCAATTTATTGTTAGGGACGATACGTCTCACGAGCTTTAAATTTTTGATAAAAGAAGACGTGCTTGTTTGAAAACAGTACGAGTTATGTAAATTCCAACTAGAGTGGTAACCGAAATAAAAAATAAAATTTGTATGTAACTACCGTTGGAATTTCCATAGAACTTGACATTGAGATTATTTGTAATCATCCAATTGGTAAAAAATTTGGTGTAAGAGGTCTCATTCCTATTTCGAGCTTGGGCTCAAAGTTAATCAAATCGCCGTCTTGCAATTCGAATACGTGAGGGGAACGAACGTTATACGCATGACTAATTGGGACAAAACGGTGTGGGCAGCTTGGAGTATACGCCTGACAAGCCTTTCAATCACTGCCGATTGTGACACTGGAGTTAGAGGTAACAGAAAATAGGAGAAGGCCAGAAAATTGGTTGTGGATCCCACTTGTAAGGTTCCTGGTGAAATTCTAAAAAATCCAACTGTGATTGGAATCTCAAGAACATGGCGGACATATGCAAGTTCATTCAACAAGGGCCAAGTCGTATCCTTCTGACTTCAACTCCCTAGTTAATTCTGTGTTTGACAGATTAGTTTCACAGATTGAGGCCAAAAAAGGGAACAAGTCGCCAAACTGGTGAAAAAAGAAACGCACCTGGTTGAGTTCCAACTTTCCAAACAATTTCATCCGTAAACTGCAGAAATACAAGAAATAATTTAACGGTTACGATTTACGTGGTTTTGCTATATTAGAATGCAAATGTAATACAAATTCGTATAAGGAAAGTGACGTATCCGATAGCGTTATCTCGTGTAGACTTTACGGATAGTCGACATTACTTTCGACACACACTGTTTATACTTATAAAAATAAGAAATATTTTACCGTAAATGCCACCTCTTTTTCCTTGGACAGTGCAGAAATTGCAGAATATCGTCCTTCCAAATTATTCATGGCTAATGTTGTTACAGACAAATTAGTGTGTAGCTCTACCCCTTCGCCTTCATAAGGGGATGGGTGATCCAACTTCCATTTGATGACATGGACCGAGTGACCGTTTCGGACTAAGGATTCCGCCAAACTCTTGACAGTCAGCCAATGTGAAACAGTGAACATCGGATGTAGTATAAGGATTTCAGAGCCAGGTGTCAACTCAATTACAACAGTAAAGACAACGCAGCTCATTTTAGATATTTTTAATGACACAGTAGAATAGGCTGAGTGTAAGCGGATGAACAATTCTAGCAGAAAATTTGTCTATTTATTTACGTCATGTTACGAATGTTAAACAAAAGAAAATTTTATGGTGGTGCAAAACTCGCAATCAAGCACAATGTACGTAAACAACTCTAGAACATGGCGGGAAATACATGCTTAATAATTAGTCTGAAAGTGGTTTTAGCTATATTGTAATAATTTTGTTTCAATCTTTGGTTTATTACCTTCACCTTCAGTTTCGATTTAATTTTCTCGTTATGAGTTTTCTAGCGATGTTAACCTTATAATGGAAAGCCATGTAACAAAATACGGACATGAATATATACACGATTATTGTTGTCAGTCTATTCATAATAATTCCTACAGTGCAGAGTGAAGAAGGTTAGAACATCATAGTGAGTTGTGGAAACTAATTTTATTCGACGTAAAATTCTCTTCCCTGGGAGCCTAACCACGTCATGTGTGGGGAAGTTTCCGCCAATTATTTTTATAAGACCTAATTAACATAATTACGAACTTACTACCACTAATAATAATTCCTTCATTCACCGCAAGAAGATTTTACCTTTCGAATAAAATTTTAAAGCTTTACATAACAACAGTGCAACTTGACATACAGGGATTCCCAAATGAATATACCGAGTTTCAAAAATTCATAATTTCGAAAATACTGACTACAATTTAAATAGAAACAATTTTTACGGAAATTTCGATAGGACTTGTCTACATTTCTCGATTATTGAAAGGTATTCTCGCTATAACGGCCTTTCTAATTTTTGCCCTCCCACCGCCTAATAACGTTATTAGCATGAGGTATTTCGATTGATCGAAACCGGATTCCACTCACCTGTATAATATATAGCCTACCTGCCTACCTATATTGCTTGCACAATTCTTAGTTTTAGTTGCGAGTATTTCGTATCTAAATTATTTCATGGGTTACATTGTAAATACATAAAATTCATTAAATTCTGAAGGTAATCGGTCGGTCAGCTACAAACTAATGCATGATGGTGTGTGAACTTTATCATCGTTTTCCCAGCACTACGCAGTGGGCTTGCTTTGATTCAGCCACTTAAACTTCCATGCAGTCGTAAATTCAACACCACAAACATTACTTTTGTCAATATTTTAATCCGGTTCAAGATTTTGACCTAAAATGTCCAAAAATATTCTAGTAATCCAAGAAATTGTTTTGTGCACAATTTCGTGGATATTCACTTTCCCTATTATCTTATTGATCGCGCCAATTTTTTTATTGTTTGCAATCTATAAGTTAATCGTGAATCAGATTGTACGCCAACTTCATCCGGAATGGACTCCTTTGACCGGAATTGACATTTCATTCGCGACTCAACTGGATTGGTATAAATCGGAGAAGAAATTATTAGGAACTGCTGGAATCCTGTTAATAGTGGACGGTGATGTGGACATCCAAGTTGTGAGGAAAGAATTCGCTGCCATCTTAGAAATGAAGAACGAAGCTGGATCTTACAAATATGACAGACTGCAAAAACTCCCTCGAAAGGTTTATGGACATTGGTACTGGGGGGACGAAATTCTAGGAATAGATTTGAATGAGACCATCTTTGAGCGAAAAGTCAAGAATACTGATATACGAGAGTCTTTGAGTTCGTGGTTAAATCAAGATTTTGGAGTGGATGGACGACCTCTGTGGGAGATTGTTCTATACAAAGACGAAAACGAATACAAAGGAAAAAGTCTCGTGGCATTAAAAATGGCACATGTCATCGGAGATGGAGAAACAGTGAGAATATTTGCATCCATTTTCCTGAGGTCAGAAGTTGACAACACTGCCATTGAGCTCAAACGAAGTCAGTGGATTTTGACAACGAAAGAGAAGGTGGGAATAAAACTGGTGACACCTCTGATGTGCATTTCCCAGCCTTTCTTTTTATTTTACAGGTCATTCTATGGCTCATGGGCCCGAAACTCTTCGCCCAGTATATCTTTAACTTTATATTTCATTCGGACTATTTGACAAGAGCGCCCAAGATGGCCGAATGTACCTTGACCATGGCGACAATTGAATTAGAAACCATTAAGAAAATACGAAGAGCCTATGATTGCAAATTTACTGACGTGTTGCTAGTACTAGTTGCCAACACTATGCGAAGATTCATGCTGGACTCTATTTCGGAGTCCCAACTTCCGCATTCACTAAGAATAATTTCATCTTTTACGGATCCGACGCATAGGGATACAACGTGCAACGAAATGTAAAGCGGTAATTCTTCATATACGAGTACCTAAGTTTTTTTAAACAAAAAAATCTTAAAATGCAATCTAATTTTTTGATTTCCCAGGATGGGGTTAGTATTTTGTGTTCCAGTGAGAAACCGAGACAAGGAAGCCTGTTTTCGTAATACCATGCTTGAATCCCGTCGTCTATTCAATGCGAACGTTCACAAACTGTTTAGCTTAACGCCAATTATTCTTTATTTAACTCCAGACTTTTTAATTCATCAACCAAAAGATTCTCAGGCAGGAGTTTGTTGCGGTTTGGCATCCTTTCCTGGATTCAATGATACCACTACTTTGTTTGGAAAGCATCCACTTGCTCAAACATTCGTATTGTCAGGCATGCAGATGAAACAATTGGGTGAGACATTTATAATACGGAATGGGTACTTAATTCACGTAAAAGTATTTAATGTGAATAATGAATGACAAATTCTATTTCGTTGTCGCAGGATTTGGAATTACGAGTGCGACAAGAGGAGACAAATTAGACATTGGATTTCTGGGAAACAAAGCGTTGTTTCCAACTACTTCTCATTTGGAACGTGTTGTAGATTATTTTCAAGAAGAAGTCCGTGCGTCGTTAGAACATGTTGAGACTAGAAATAAGGAAATAGGGAGTTCGAGCGAGACTATCATAATATCATAAGAAAATGAAAAAATCAAGTTTTAATTTTGATCCCACAGACGTAGTGGCTTATTTTATTATTTATCTTTATCTTATCGATGACAGATTCCAGAATTAAACTCAAATTTTTAATCTTCTTTCCCTTGGGGTTTTCGAGTTTATCATCCGAATAACTTGAAGTAAATCTAAGGGCGCTTCATATTAATGTGTTATTGCGTTGATCGTATTTCATACAATGAAGTTTTATTAATCATTCTTTAAATGGCCAATACGAATTCGATTTTCCTTTACGACTATGACTTTTCTAATGATCCTAACCTTGTCATGGAAAACCATGTAATAAAATACGGGCATGAATATACGATTATTGTTGTCAGTCTAACCATAATTATTCCTCCAGTGTAGAGTAAACAAGGTTGGGACATCATAGTAAGCTGTGAAAACTAATTTTATTCGACGTACAATTCTCTCTCAACCGTGGGTACCTAACCAGGTAATGCGTGGGGAAGTTTCTGCCAATTATATTTATAAGCCTAATTAACATAATTACGAACTTACTACCGCTCATAATAATTCCTTCATACAACTCAAGACGATTTTATAATCAGATAAATGGATTTATTTGAACACACAAACCAGCTTAGTGTGGGTGAACGAAGAGACCTTTATTCGTTAAGATTTATGTACAAACATTGCATAAGAAAATCTCGACTCTCAGCATCCATTAGATGCGACTATGAAATGCGAGAATCGGACAGATCTTCTAAGAACGCTAACAATTTTATTCTGCCAAGATGGGCAGTCCTCAACAGTTTACAAAACCATCCAACTCTGGAACTCTCTTCCAAACTCAATTAAAGATCTAGACTCCCCTTCCAAATTTGACAAGAATATTCGTCAGTATTTACTACTACAGCGTGAGAATGTTTATGTTAAAACCAGGAATTAATTACTATTTACAAATTCTTATACAAATCTGAAATTACTATTCTCAATTATCAAAACCTGTTAACAATTGAATTATAATTTATAGGAACATTACTCTTGCTTTTACCTTTTTGACCCTATATGTAGCACTAGCATGATCTGACGCTGAAAAAATCAGCTATATCTTTAATAGGTTGTACGATTTGTTATTGGTATGTGTTACGGGTCTCTATCATGGAAATAAATTCGAATCAATCAATCAATCAATCAATTACCTCCTAATTCAATTCTAAAACATTACATAACAACATTCCATCTTCACATACAGTGTGCCGCAAATGAATATACCCGGTTTCAGAAATTAGTAAGTTAGTAGTTAATAAGTGGTTAGTAAGTAATCGCAGTCTATTTGCATGATTCTGTTTCATAAATGAAAGAAGCCTATATAAAACTTGTGAAAACTTAGCACTCGAGATAATGGAGTCGTGAGAATTATTCCGTGGCTGTGTTAGTGCAGATTCCTGGATCATTTCACATGGCCAGATTGTTAAAACTTACTCAGAGTTTAGGGCAATGGTTGATTCTCCTACCAGCCCTCGTGATCCCTGCCCTTGTAATATTCAGTTTGTACCTCCTTAGAAAAGTGGTTGACTTAATTGTAACTAAATTACTGCATGCGGATTAGACGCCAATACTACCACCGGACAGTGCATTTGCCAATGGGTTAGTTCAAACTGACTCGGAATGGAAATGCTTAGGAAATGTCTGCCCAATTTCTGTAATGTCTGAGCAAATATCAATCGAAGAGGTTCGTGAAGAATTCAAGAGACGGTTGTCTCTCTTGCTGGTCAACTACAAAGTTGGTTGGAGTACTTCGGATATGTCTTCTTCGCGTCAACGACAATGGACAATATTCTGTTTGACCCCTAGAAAACTAATGGAATACTATTATTGGGTTCCACAACTAATTGATTAGAGGAAACACATTTGGGAACACAAAGAATTCTGTCCGCACAACTTACGAGGGGAACGTCAGGGCGGGTATTTTTAGAAAAAAATGAAATGTATACCACAGATTTGTGATGCCAATCGAAATCTCGGATAAACGTCACTCGTCGCACATTTCAGGTTTAGGTCACCAGCTGACCTTGTTTTGAATTTTGGTTGTGTTTCTGCATGTGTGATTGGCATGAGTAGCCCGGACCTCGTTCGTCTCACCTTCCCTCCTCTCGCCCTCCCTCTGTTACCCCGCGTTGAACGAACGAATGGAGTCGGCGGCCCGACACACAAACACACAATCAAAATTCAAACAAGGTCAGCTGGTGACCTAAACCTGAAATGTGCAAAGAGTGAGTGGTATGAATTTCAAATTTTTCAAAATACCCGCCCTGACGTTATCCTCGTTAGTCCACGCGCCATCCTCAACATATTAACAGAATTCCAACAGTTCATAATAATTTCCTCTCAGATTTATACCAATACATTTGAGTCGCGAAGGAATTGTCAATTCCAGTTAAAGGAGTCCATTTTGGATGACATTGGCGTACAACCTAATTCACGATTAATTTATTGATTGCAAGCAATATAAAGATAGTAACGAACAATATAAGGAAAGGTAAGTGAATAGCCACACAATTATACATGAAACAGTTTTATGAAAATAATTTTGGACATTCCAGATCAAACTTTTGAACCAGGATGAAAATACCCAATGAAATGCCAGTTTGTGGTGTTGAATTTACCATTGCAAAAATTCCGGAACCAACGACTCGTGTGGTGGAAAAATATGGTCAAAATTCACAACTATTGTGGCCTATTCCTTACCTGATTATCTTATTTACCTAATTTAATAAATCTTACCTATGATCAACCAACCTGTACAGTCCACTGATTTACATGTTTATTGCTTCCCTTACATTCCGGTCACATCATACATGTGCTAAGTATTAAGGACCTTTCGCAGGTGTACATATAATAGATATTCAGTTAGATTTAATAAATTGAAGCCGGTCCCAAATAATAGCCGAATCTAAGTCGGTTTAGTCGTTATGGGTAAAAGTAATTGTAGAAATTACGAAGTGTATGTTAACGTACGAGACGCAAACGATTTGTAAGCCCGGGCACAAAAAAAATGAAAACTAACCTTAGCGTAGCCCTTTCAGTTTTTTTTGGATGTATGTTTATTTAAGTCATCAAAAACCATAGCCCACACAACATTAACATCAAAAATGCATTAGCATCAAGAGCAAAAACATACATCTGCATGTTAGCTGGGTAGCTTAGCTGAATTGATTTCCAAATGGTGCTGAGGAGTTTCCGTACTGGTCAACACTAATTTCCGTCTGTCTGGTAGTAATAGCGGCAGTACATCTAGCGTATTATAATAGGTGCCAGTCTGAGGGACTAGAGGAATCAGACGAGTCTGGTGTTCCGTGAGCTATGCCTAAGCTAAAGAAAGGTAGGCAAATTACTCATCCTCAGCTCTTGTGGCTAGGCCGAATAAAACATACAATAGGATCCGAAACGATATTTTTTATCTGAATTACAAATTGTATATTTTAAACAAATTATGAGGGAAATGCTGGAGAAGGTGCTGCAAGAGAATTTGGGATTGATCCAAATCATATGATTGACTTGATAAACAACATTATACATAATGACATAATATTACATGGCTCGTGAATATAATGAGACTGTATTTTTGTTACGTCTAGAAGTAATAGGAGGTTAACTCAAAAAGTGTCTTGTATTCATTTTTAAATGAAATTGTGTTTTGAACCGAGCTTAACGCTATATTTAGATTCACCAACTGTAAAAATTTTTCGCAATTCTTAAAATACATAAGAAATACAGTGCGACAAGAAAGTAGCCACAAAGCAATCCATCGTGACTAACTTTTGAACCAAATTGCCGGGAAAAAGGCGTAGGGTGACACCATAAGTTTCCCCCCAATACTGAACTTTATGACTACGTTCATTAGAATTGAGAAATGGAGGGCAAGTTTGGCGCCACCCTACGCCCTTTTCCCGGAAATTTAATTCTAAAGGAAGTCACGATGGAATGCGCTACTTTCTTGTCGCCCTGTACAACTTGGCTACTTAAGCAAAGTAACCTCTTGAAAGGTGGAGAGACTATGTAATGCTGTTCAACCTATTTGAATAGCTGTGAGCTTATCTGTCTTTTGGGATTTCACATAATCGTTCAGTGCCTCTAATTCTTGTTGAGCATATTCGCACAATCGATGGGCGTCATCCACTCCTGGTATTCTATGTGAGTCTATTTGCATTGCAGCCTGAATTGTGCTACCAACAGTGAGAAAGGAAACGAAGCAACCTGTAATGCATTTTTTTTAAAACGGAAATTAACTTCTTTGAAGTAGAATGTGAATAATTTTGTGATGGAACTTACCCATTTTTAGTCCATAAAGTCCGGTACAACCATAAAGGTTGGCTGTTTTAAAATTGAAAAACGCCAACTCCTCATCAGCGGGTCCTGGTAAATCCGATGCACCATTTGACATTATTACGCTTGAACTCATTTTCAAAATAACAGAGGCAGGAAGAATGAAAGCCAATTGACGGAAATAGTAAGAAAATCTGTCCGCACGGTTTTCAATCGCCTCGCTTAACCTTTGATTTGTTATCAAGAGTCTTTCAATTGGATCCGAGTTTTTCAGCGGATAATTTATGACTACTGCAGTTCTGTTTTTAAAATACGCAAATATTAATAATGTCTTTTTTAAAGTGAACGGAAAACTTACGCTTTATTGTTAAGAGGATCTGTAGAAGAAATAGATGAATAAAACCAAGGGAGATTGACAGTAAGTTGAGTACTTCCAGACAAATCTGCCTCAGAACAGCAGTTTTCCAACTCCAGTCTCCGAGTGGCTGACCCAGTAATGTTTGCCAAAACATTTCTAAATGGACATTTGAAATGTCTTGCGACATTTTTCACTGTCTGGGTTTTCAAGCTGAATCTCAAATTTACTTGGTTTTCACAAATTTTGTCAATTGCCATCCTGTCCTTCTTAGCCGAAACTCTAGTCATGTGAAATAAAGTCCAAGGTAGTGTTATACAATCGTAGACCTAGAGAAATAAAATGTGTCTGAACTGTTAAAATTTATTGTGACATGAGTAGAAAAATATTAAGCGGAGTCAAAGCTCCACTTTTCGTTTATAGTCTTTA
>JAQFYE010002975.1:0-16487 GCA_034694305.1 Protaphorura glebata
CTTAACCCCACCACCATTGGGGGTAACACTGTCACAAAAGTTGTTCAGGAAGCCAAGGGCAACAACACGTCAAATATAAAACTAATTCTGACAGTGACTTTCCCTATGCACTTTGTGTGGTGTTCCTTGTAGCCATTACGGCATTGGGCTTATAAGTTCCCTAATGCCACTGCCAGAGCCAAACAGTCACACGACTGGAACTGGAACTCGTGGCTGCTACCAAGATGGTTAATAGTGACGCTAGGGAACTTATGCTGAAATCAGCTCGAAACTACCCTGTAAAGATTGATTTTTGAACGAAAATTAGTAATCAGAAAATCATGACTTTTGACAGAAACAAGTCGGAAATATTTTATTTCGGAAAATTCACCGATATTATATTTTTATGCAATTTTTCGAATGTTGTATTGAAATGTATGTATGTGCGATATTAATAGTTATGATTAATTAATCAAGAAACGAATGAAAACTCTGAATATTAGCTCGAATGTTTTATTTATTCTAAAGTCCACCTGAAATGCGATCAACCAAGTATGAATACGGAGACTGGAAACTCGGACCGAATGTGGAATTGCATGTTTTACTGCAAAGGCTCAATATAAGGAGTTTAGTTTCAAAGTCTGGACATGGAGTTTTGGAAATGGGAAAATCGGATGACCAAAGTTCACTAAAATCGGAACAGAAGGACAACCTCAAAAATCGAAAAGGAAGTCAGAAGGAGACGATACTACACAATTTGCATTTAAAAAAACTTGGGGTGTACAAAATTTACAAATGTCTGTTCTGTTCTAGATCGTTTAATAAGTCAGGTATTTTAAAGAGACACATGAAGAGTCACAATGGAGCTAAACACAAATGTCCTAACTGCTCCAAATCATTTACGGATGCATAGACTATGAAACGACACACATTAACTCACACTGGAGAAAAAGTGCATAAATGTCATGATTGTGACAAGGCATTTTCTCGAAAAAATGACTTAGACAGACACATACATATAAAACACACCAAGGACGCAGTAAAGCTATACACATGCATGCTCTGTTCAAAATTATTTAGTTATCCATCGGATTTAGAAAGGCACATCAGAAGTCATACAAAAGAGAAACCTTTTAATTGTATCACTTGTTCAAGATCATTTTCAAGTCTCAGTTCTCTTGAAAAACACGCACAAATTCATACAAGAGCGAAACCGTACAACTGCCGTGAAATCGGTGTGGAAAAAAACCCAAGTGTCTATGAATGCAGGTTTTGCTCTAAAACTTGTCGTCGGTACAGAAATTTAGTTAAGCATATCAGAACTCACACCGGAGAGAAACCTTACAAATGTCCTACTTGTCCAAAATTATTCGTGGATACTTGTAATATGGAAAGACACGCTAGAACTCATTCAAGGGAAAGAAATGATATTGAAGAGAAACCCTATAAATGTTTCTTTTGTCCAAAGACTTATTGTCAGCAGTCTAGTCTGAACAGACACATTAATTCTCACACAAGAGAAAAAATCTATAATTGTCTGATTTGTACCAAGTCATTCACGGACACATCCGCTTTGGGAAAGCACCTGAAACGTCACGACGTAGAGAAATCAACATGATGCGGAATATATGTTTGAAACGTGTTTGGATTTCTCGTTTCCGTCATTTCTTAACATTAGGCGGACTCTCTGATATCTCTACTGTCTCAAAACATTAAACTAACACTTATCCTCCCAACCACTCTCAATTTTTCCAATGGCTGGCGCCCAGTCGGAACTGTTTATAATTATTAATGGTTTTGTTAATTAACGAACGTGTGCGCTTTTCTAATTAATTGTTGTTGATTGAAACAAAAAATGTTCCATTCGGTCTTACTTTTATTTACTTGTTTAATTGTTTTTATTTGTATGTACCTAGACATTAAGTTAGAATATGATCAAATTAATTACTGTTACCTTCATTGTTCCGTTTGTAAACATTTTCATAATTTAAGATTAAACGTGTACTAAACTATTGTGGTTGTTTTTTCACTGAGATAGATATTATGTAGAAAGTCTTCTTTTATTTATTTCCGTATTTTGAAGATGTACTCTTGTCAGACGAACGGACGAAAAATACACGAGGATGTTTATTGAGAATGCCAGTTAAAGTGTTTGCATTTATATTTGGTTTATTTTTAACATGTGGACCAATTCGTATTGCACAAAAACGGACACTGAACGGATAAATAGGGAACACGAGAGAAACTTTTGTCATTTAGTAATGCTACACCTGTCAAAGATATGTTAACGTCCGTAGTAATAATTCGTTAGTTTCAATTGGGGAAACTGATTGAATCAATTGACAATTCTCAGTGAGTAATTCCGATAGTACCTAATGTAGTTTGTGAAAACGTAATTAAATACTACAAATTAGATGCATAATAAAAAATATGTCGCAGTGTTGACCGTAACAGAGCATCATGTGGGTGGCACTTCTTTCCGTAAATTTACGAAAGTTCTATCGCGTAGACGCCATCCGAGCTCACCTGTAGAGTTTTAATCAGCATGTACCGCACGCAGAATGACTTAGCCAGTCTGATTCGCCGACAAAGGAGCGAGTCACTATTGTTGGATACTGGGGTAGTGTCCCAGTGAGATTTGCGGGACGGAGCTACCCAGTGAAAGAATGACCGTACCTTACTGCGACAGTCAATTGATGAGATTATTAATTACTCTCCGGATTCCACTTTCAATTGTCTAGAGAATGTTAATCTCCATGTGTCAGCATTTTACGCTCAATGAAATGTTTATAAGCCTTGATAATAAACAATATTATTAATAATAATAGGACTTTTAATAATTGTTTACTTGCGGTTATAAAAAATAAATGCTTAATAACTCGTGCGTTCCGTGTATGCTAACGGATGTGGAATGTGGACTGATGAGTCATTTCCTAATTACGAAATAATGACAAGGAGTTCTATGCGCTTTGATTTTTCCCCTCCAAATGCCTTGCAATTCAATAATCGACTTTCCCCATACCTATCAAACAAAATTTTTAAAATTGCGTAAAATCGTTTTAAAAAAGATAGCATCGGGGAGGTGAATTTTTCGAATAAATTATTTTGGGCAGGTTTTCGTCAAAATACCGTTGTTGAAAAATCTGTTCCTTCATGTCTATTATTACTTAAACGCAAGTCAGCGCCGCTGCGCGCATCGGATCTTCAATCAGAATAGCTCCCTAGATCCTTCGTTACATTCACTACTATATACATGTCTCATTACTTGTCCGACTTCCCCAAATTGGGCTGACTCGGCCGGCGGGGGGGGGGTGGGGGCAAAGGTTACGAGTCACCCTATACATATACACATACATCTTGATTTTCCTTAGAACTTTAAAACAGAGAATTTGTGTGGTGAATGGATGAATCTTTTAAATACAAATTGTTCATAGAAAATGTATGTATTCTCGGAGCAACCACTCAGGTCCGGTTTCAATTCCTACGAACGCAGGTGCGTTCTATTCCTGTAATTCTCTCTCGGGTCTGTCCAAATTAGTTCCGTCACTGCGTCGACACAAAAATGACCTAAATTATTTCTCTCTCCCTCGCCTAAAGAAAAGAGAACGTCCGTCCGGCAAGAAGTTTCAGTGGTTGTGAATTCGTTGTGTCCTAAGCAAGTTAGACGTTCCATCTGTTCATAATATTATTCTGCCCAATTATTCACGTCATAGTCATTGCCAACAAATCACGAAGTGCTTGGATTAATTGTTCTCCAATTTACTCATTTGAAAACTAAACTACCAGAAAATACAGAAATCTTGACACTGAATAAACACTTGGCAATTCAGTCTAATGTGAAAAGAAATCTACAGCTGGTTACGGATGTGCATGGTGGAAATTGGTGATGGAAATTGTCAAACAGATACATCGACGCTTGGAATTTTGTTAAATCTGCGGTTTAAATAGCACCGTTTGTGCAGGTTTTTCTGTCTCTTGTGTTCACCAACCTAAGGCACAACTACTATAGAGTAACATTTCGATTTTTAAACGGTTACAGACCAACACTTCCCCTAAGGGTACATACATTTTTTCCTTTGTTTATTATGACCATTTCCTGCTAGTTACTTGAAAATAAACTCGTCAAAACCAAAGTTTGTAACCCTACTTCATTATATTATTTGACTCAACAGGCTAGCTTTCGTTACATTTACAGCCACCCAGTCCCACGGCAGGGACGTTTTTGACTTTGACCGGCTGTGGCAGTGCGCAACTGCGCAGTGGCGAACTTATGCTGTTGAGTCAAACGTCGTAATGGAGTCATAGGTGCAAACTTTTATTTTAAACAACAAGTTTTCAATTCAATACGATTAAGGGTTTCCAAAAGATTAGTTCTTTGAAAGTGGGATAGTCTTGTAGGACCGAAAAGTAATACTTATTCATAATTCATCTAGAATAAAACTGATCGAGGAGTGTGGAGAATGTCAGTGGAATCAATCATAAATGACTGGAAGCTCGGAGCGGATGTTCAATTGAGTGTAGTTCTAACAAGATTTGACTTGCAACAAAGAAGATTAGACACGACCGAAATCAACAATGGTAATCAATACGGTGCATCAAAATATCCAGAATGTTCAAAGGGATCTCATCAATGCTCAATGTGCCACAAATCATTTGCCTCCTCTAAAAGTTTAAACAGCCACATTAGAACACACACTCGAGAGAAAACATTTAAATGTGAACTCCGTGGCAAATCATTATCTCAGGCCCTGTATTTGACTAAGCATATCAGAAGACACATAAAGGAAAAACCGTTCAAGTGTCCGGTTTGTGACAAATCATTTTCTAACTTCGGGTATTTGACTTTTCACCGTAAAACTCACACAAAGGAGAAACCTTTCAAATGCCCTCTGTGTGCTAAATCATTTGCCCAATCAGGGTATGTAACACGCCATTTAAAAATTCACACAGGAAAGAAGCCATTTAAATGCAACATTTGTGCAACATCATTTGCAGCCAAGGGCGATTTGGGTAACCATATTAGAACCCACAAAGGGGAGAAACCCTATAAATGTATATTTTGTTTGAAATCGTTCAGGCGCTCCCATTATTTGACAAGGCATACCAGAATTCACACCCAAGAGAAGCCATTTAAATGTAAAATTTGTTTCCAGTCATTTTCTCGGTGCGAAGCTTTGTCTAACCATATCAGCACACATTCAGGGGAAGAGCCTTTTAAATGCAAATTCTGTGCAAAGACATTCAGTTCCTCAGATAGGTTGACTAAGCATATAAAAACACACACACGGGAGAAACTATTTAAGTGCGAATTATGTGCCAAAACATTTTCTCAGTGTGTCGAATTAACAAGGCATATCACAAAGCACACAGAGTAGAGGCCAATTAAATTCAAATTTTGTCCAAAAATATTCGGTTCCTCCAGTCATTTGACTACGCATATCAGAAGACATACAGGGGAGGAACGATTTCAATGTGATATTTGTGTCATGTCATTTTCTCAGTTTGGGATCATGGCCCGGCATATCAAAACACATACACAGGGAAACGATTTAAGTGTTAAGTGTACATTAAACAATTCTCCAAATCAAGCCACTTGAGTTTGCATACTAGAACCCAGATGAAGTAGAAACCATTCAAATGTCTGGTTTGTTCTAAATCGTTCTGTCAATTATCACGTTTAAGAAATCACATAATGACTTACACTGGGAAGAAACCCTATAAATGCAAGATTTGTGCAAAATCATTTTACAGATAGCGGCAATTTAATTCAGCACGTTAGAACTCACGCAAGGGAAAAAATATAGAAGTGTCCTCATTGTGCGGAATGATGTACTCAATCTGCACCGTATGAGTCATAAAAGTTATCGTCCTCGCTAAACCTCTTAAATGTAGTATTTTGTCATTTGACTGGGTAACTCAGCGTATTATAACCCGCGGAGAGTAGAAACCATACATTTGACTTGTTTCTGTAATATCGTTTCCATTCGTTTGTAAAGGTTTTTATAGATTGTTAAAGAATCATATAATAATTTTCCTGTACCATTCGGCCAAATTAATTGTAAAACATCTTTTTCACGTTGTCCCAAGAATTTTAGTTATTTGCTTGACGAGAAATGTTGGCAAGGAAAACCGTCTGACCTAAAGAGCTGTTAATGCAAGAACTGTAATATCTCTAGTTTAATTCCAGAATTCATTTATCCGAAAGGATTCCAGGTCTACGGTAGCACGGATTTTCGGATGTTTTTCTGAGTTAATGTATTGTAATGTATTTAGTTTTTTTTTAGATTTTACATAATTAATGGTAATAATTGCGTATTCGAATGGTCAAATAATTAAGCCGTAGAGTTTCTCGTTTACACTTTTTAATTCTATTTCAAATAAAATCTTGCTCATCCCTTGCGAGTTTTCAACTTGCAGACCAGAGTCAGAAGGAATAAGATCACAAATGAGTGATAAGAGGTAAGGAAATTAAGCTGAAGGTGAATATTTCATACAAATTTCTACCTGTGGAATGAATAAATTATAAATAAAGTCCAGATCAATAACGATTAGTCTTATAAATTAATTTACATATAATTTAATATTCATAGAAATTAATTTTGTTGAATGAAATGGAATATACATTATTCGGGTCGCTCCATCGTTAGGGTGCAACGCAACGATTTGTATCAACCTTCTTTTTTGGAAGTCCTTTTCCCAAATCCCTCAAAAATGTCATTAGCTTAGGAAACTCTCAAAACTAGATTTTTTAAAAATATTTCAAATTTTTGTATAACTAAATGTTTTATTTTCCTACAACCTTACGAACTTATTCAAATGTTCACTATTAATGCCTGCCAACACTGGTACGTCTGTACTGTCAATTAAACTGTATTGTGTAAAGTCGTATTCACAGTGCGTAAATAAATGTGTAATGCTTAAACGCACTTTCCCGAAAATAAATCTGATTTCGAAGTGTAATCTAAATAGCCTAAATTACAGGACCTTCAGTTCGATAGTCATTGGGTGGTCGGAAGTTGATTCGTTGGGGTTGACAATGGCGTGTAGAATTGTGAAGAAGAATATTATTGAGAACATAAGGTTCGTTTGACTTGCTCACGACACGACGTAGTGCAGGCAGTGGTGGAACCATGTTTTGTAGATTGGAGCTTATTTGGAGAAAGCCGACAAACAATTACATAAATAGAACACACGAGCGTCCGTATGAATTCAAACCGGACCTGGGTGGTTACTTTGAAAATACTATTCCCAGGGCCGTAAATAGGGGAGGGCCGAGGGGGCCTGGCCCCCGGGCCCGAAGGGCCCAGGGGCCCGAAAGAAATCTTGTGATTTTTCTGGAATTTGAACAATTTAGCAGTTGAGTAAATTATTTGATAAGCTCACAATTATAAAAACCAAAAAGCGTATTATAACATGTCGCCTATTCTGAACAGAACCTGAAGATTTCATTTTCCCCCATTTCCAACATGTATTGAATTCAAAATGAGCGCAACTTTTATTTTGTCGTCAAAGGTTTGGTGGTGTCGATTTTTCTGTTTCAACGAGTTAACATGACCAAAAAATAAAGTACAGTAACAGCAAATGCAGTCAGGAACGATTTATTGCTATACAAGAAGTATACTCCCTATTTGATTTTCTGACACCACTAAAGCTTTCTTCTTTATCGGACGAAGAACTCACGAAACCAGTGTACGACTTCCGCGTAAAATACGAGAATAATTGCTTCAGTAATTTGCTTAAACAGACACTAAATTTTGTATCTTGTATGAGAGAGGAACTGACAAAAATGAAGACAATCAAGGAAGTCGCGAATTGCTTGCTAATTTAGCAAGCTAATTGCAGCTAATTTACCTAATTTAATTTTTTTTAACTTTAATTCACATTTTAGCAATGGTAAAATATGACATGACAGATTCATTTCCGGATATATATTTGGGTTGCCTCCTGCTCCTAACGATACCAGTTACACCTACCTCAGCGGAAAGCTCGTTTTCGAAGCTTAAACAGTGGCGGCCCTAGGAGTACGCACAAATAGGCCCGTGTCTACGTGTACTTTTGTGCTTATACACTAGAAGGCCTTTTGGACAAGCCAGCTCTTGAAAACGGTCAGCTTTGCGAAACGTTAATTTATTTCAAAAAGAATTTCGCCTCCGGCGGCCGCTCTGCGGGAACCCCGCAAGCGGCGGGCGTCTGACGCCTCTCAATTTAGACGAGGCGATTCCTTTGTGCCTACGTGGCAAAATAAACTAGGGCCGCCACTGAGCTTAAACTTATTAAAAACTGTCTCAGGAATTCGGTGATACAAGATCGTCTCACGGACTTGGCCATACTAAATATAGAAGGTGCAAGAACAAATGAACTTGACATCAAAATATTGATCACACAGTTTGGTAATGCTAAGGCTAGGTGTTGACCTATTATTTAATTATTATTATTATTATTATTATTTAATTATTTATTAGCTTCGCTTTCAATATTGATTGTCAATTGTTATCCATAGTTTTGTTCATGCCCATGTTTAGGAGCGTCATTTTGTTTTAGAATAATGAAAGTAAACGAGTAAATATATAGAACATATTCAAAACTTTTCTCTTCTAAGCAGCAGCCTCGTATCCTTCTGTTCAGACTCACTTGTTTAAGAGAGATATTTGATTTTACGAGACGTGAAATTTTTTTGGCGAACAGGGTAGGGGGCCCTTAATGATTTTGGCCCCCCCCCATGAATTTTCTATAGTTACGGGCCTGACTATTCCTAGGATAACTTGTGTCGTAAAATATTCCTCCCCTTCTTCAGCTGACAAATGACTTAAAATTATGTACATTTTCTTGAGAATGTACATAAATGAAAATCTATAGAATCATCATCATTGCATGTCATGGAAATGACCCGTTAGTTCAAATTTGTCAGTTCATTCTACATTTGTATTTATTTTTCATACTTCAGTGTAAACAAATATTTATTAGAATTTATGTGTTTCTTGGAAAATCGGATGAAAATATTTCAAGTCGTTTTTGCCGCTGTTGGGACTTTATTTTGAGATAAAAGGAATAACCTTAGAGAAATGTACCTGCGTCTTACGGACTGAATGTCGATGTGAAGTGAAGTGAATGTTCTAGTTCTAAGAATTCTATAGCGACAGGGGCGGCGAGAGTGAGAGACCGGAATTGGCAGGGTTGGGTTCTACATGGTGTTTCGAAAAGATCGAGGCCACCTTGGCATTTTTGTACGGGAAAATTTAAAACTCAATTTTTTTCAAATTTCCGCTATTCGATTTTCCAAACTTTTTTTTTAAATGAAGCCCGTTAAATTTTCTCTAAGAGTCAGTCAAATGGTGAAAACTTAGACACTGTTTTCCCAACGTTACGGGGTCCGCTAGAAAACCCAAATTTTGAAAATATTAGGAAGTACCGTTCAAAGATGGATTAAAAGAAAATACTAACAAAATATATTACTCTTTGTCACTTTGAAGTTCATACTAATAGAGTGGCCTGGTTCTATTTGAAACACCCTGTAGCTCCGGTTGACATACCAGGTTTCTCTTCCGTGCTACTGAACACAGAACTGACCCTTGCCTTGGAGTTATTTTTATCTACTTCTTCAAACCCAAGTAGGCAGTTATTTTGGACAAAATTAAGTGTATTGTATTCGTACGAGGTTGAGCTTTCAATTCGTTCTACTGGTTACTTCAGCAGTCAATAGAGTCAACCATCCTAATGGACAAAGTCTGGTTTGGTTAATTTCAAATATTACTCATGTACAACAGTTGTCCAAGGAAATATTCTCGGAAGTTTGTGTCTAAATTACATGTTCAAAGGGATAACTGCAGAGAATTCTCGTTCAATTATTGTGCATTTTTAATAAAATAAATTATAATAGTTTAAAGTTTCTTACTAAAAATTGTTCAATAAAATACGTACTCATACTTGTGAAGAATATTTAGATCTCCGAACCTGAATTGCGAACACTTCCGACTCGATCTGGATTAAAGTTATTGGGTAAGTCTTACGTTCAAATGAAATTCAAAGTGAAGGGAAAATATGAAAATGTATGGATAATCGATTAATTAATTGACAGAACGAATGCTTAGCGAAGGGGAAACGACCGCGTTTTCCTCCACAAAGAATGCTTTTTTCTATAATAGTTGGACTACACCGGTACCATTAGCAACTCCAGTAGAGAAAGAGAAAAGCCTTTCAACACGACCACCAAAAATATCAGTCCCTAGTGAATAGAATAATCGCGGTCCGAATATTGACAACAGTAAAAACTGGAGTTCAATACCATTATGCGTAATTATTACAAACATGCATGCAAACACATTCATACGCCAGTAGGCACATCCCGTACATTGATACGCTTACATTACATACCATCCATTTTGCTTGGGATGAATGATGGATTATATTTGTACATGCACTTGGGGCTCAGCAACAATTAAAGTGGGTATTGTATTTCAGTACAGAGTATTTCCGAAAAAGAGTTCACTTGTTTGGTCGTCTTTCGGTTTGGATACAAGAATTTATGTTACAGTCACGATAGAATCTATATATCACTTTCGTAGATAAAAATAATTGAAGCGAATATTCCTATAGCAAAAACTAATATAAAAACTTTGATTTTCAATATTTGGTGGAATCCGCGTTTGACTTTGTTTACGTTCATACAGCTTCGATTTTAACAATGATTATGATACGACTGACCGTATCATAAATTCTTGTATCCATGCCAAAACACTGCCAAGCAATTGAACTCTTTTTTGGAAACACCCTGTAGTACAGGAACGAAGTTTTATATGTAAAACAAATAAGTTGGCAATCCGATGGTTCTAGAAAATGTTAAAGCATTGATCAATGAATCGAAAGTAACAGCTCCGTACCTGGGTGAGATTCAGATGATAAGAGACGAAAACTCTCGTAACTTTGCAATTGTGCCATATTTTCCAGACTCTAATCATTCAAATATTATATCACCAAAATTTGGAATGCCCTCCCATTTGCGATGTGAAACAGTTCGTCCTTGCCTGAATTTGACCTCGAAATTCGACAATACTAACTATGTGCAATTTCGATTTCGAGCAAATATTTACCGTAAAATAGCGGGTTACTAATTAAACTCGGCCACAATGGTTGGTGAGCCATAGAGAACCAGGTTTGTATTTGAGACCCGGTTATTGTATTGGGGACCGGTTTCTATTCCTTTAAATAGTCTTATAGTTAAATATGTAGACCCGTTCGGGTTTCGAACGCGGGTCACCACACCACCCAGCACTAATTTTGTATTCGGTATTTTGCGGTATACAGCTTATTGATTCTAATTGTTATCAAAATATTATCAATAATTCTGTTTACTGTGTAAATTTAATCATTATATATTATCCATTATTAGCCCGTGGAAGTAGTCCTGCAAAGGGCTTATAAAATTGTACTGTCTGTCTGTCCGTCCGACCCGTCCAATTTCCTTTCAAAATTATGTGGGGTTAAAAAGAGCGATTCAAATTAAGCCATATATTCATTGAAAGAAACCAGTTCAATGCAGTTTAACATTTGCAAGGGTTATTTAAACCTACTCATATTCACTAGAGAACAGGGTATCCTTGATTAAATTGGTTTAAATCATTAGATTAAACCAGGTTTAAATCAATTGTTTTCTTTTATAAAAAAAGACATTGATTTAAATCAAAAATTGGTTTCTTTGAGAAATTACGTAATATCACATTACGAACATAGAAATATGATCTTCTTCAATTCTTCATTTCTGAGAACTAAGTACTCATACTTTGACTTTTATTTTGATGGCGAATGAACATCCCCGACTTTCGAACTGCCGTGTTTTTGAATAACAGAGACTTCGCTCCAAAATGCGCGCGCAGTTGATTTAAATCTTGATTTAAATCGAAAAAACCGTGATTTAAATAAAAAAAAAAACATGGTTCATATTTCTTCCAAAAAATTAATATAAATCTGATTTAAATGAAAATCAGGTTTCTTTAATTTTTTTGAAAAAAAACTATGGCTTTTATACACCCTTCTAGAGAACAAGTGCTACCTGTGAAGACGTATTAGTTCTTACGCTCTTTTGTAATTCGAATAATTTCGAGAAGTCTGCATTATCTGCATTCATTTTCTGAAGACCGATTTTAACATTCGGTCTTTTAGGATGCAAAACACTTCATTATTTTATTTAGAATTGAATTTATCATGACTATTACTTTGTCAAACGTAGGGCTTGTCAACTATGGAATGGAAATGGGAGAATGACTGGAAACTGAGACCGGATGTTCAATTAAGAGTGACCTTAATCAGGTTTGATCATACACAAATCAGAGCGGATTTTCAACACAAGGAATCAGAAAATCCTCCGAAAACAACAGTACGAACGAAGGAACCTCATGAATGTCAGAAGTCTAAGAAGAAATACGCTAGTGCCATTAATTTGAAAGTCGGCAAGAATATACACTTGGTTGAAAAACCACATGTCTGCCCGATTTGTTCCAAATCATTTGCTTTGAGGAGATATTTAGTAACGCACTTAAGGTACCACGGCACAGATAAGCCTTACAAGTGTACCTACTGTGACTACGCTACTTTTGATAAACGTGATATGCAAAGACATTATAGGGTTCACACTAATGAGAAACCCTTTAAATGCACATTTTGTGTGAAAAGTTTTACGTTATCATCGAATCTTGTCACGCATATGAGAACTCACACACGGGAAAAACCATTTAAGTGCGAAATTTGTTCAAAAGGATTTTCTACGTCATTCGATTGTGTGAGTCATATTAGAACTCACAGTGGAGAAAGACCATTTAAGTGCAAAATTTGTGGAAAAAGATTTTCTTCATCATCAAATTGTGTGCAGCATATAAGAACTCACACACAGGAAAAACCATTTCAGTGCGAAATTTGTGCAAAAACATTTAGCCAGTCTCAACACCTGACTGACCATATTAGAACACACACACAGGAGAAACCATTTAAGTGCCCTGTTTGTGGGAAGAGATTTTCTCAAACATCAAATTGTATGGTGCATATAAGAACTCACACACAGGAAAAACCATTTAAGTGTGAAATTTGTGAAAAATCATTCGCTCGGCTTGATAGTTTGATTAAGCACGTTAGAATTCACACAAGGGAGAAACCATTTAAGTGCCCGTCTTGTGGGAAGAGATTTTCTGTATCATCAAATTGTGTGAAGCATATAAGACTTCATACACAGGAAAAACCATTTAAGTGCGAAATTTGTGAAAAATCATTCACTCAGTTTAATAATATGATTCAGCACCTTAGAATTCACACCAAGGAGAGACCATTTGAATGTGACATCTGTAGGAAATCATTTGCTTCGTCCACTACGCTGAAGAGACACATTAAGAACTCACACAGGCGAGAAACCGTTTGAATGTGGGATGTGTATGAAATCCTTCTCCGATCCAAGTAGTAGGTCTAGGCACGTAAGGACTCACACGAAAGAGATGTCTCAGAAGAAGATTTGAAGAAGGAAATGGCGTCTTAATATATTGTACCTTCTATTGTTCGTAAAGAATTCACCAGATTAATTTGACGCGCTCTAAATATGTACTGTAGTTTTAATTAATGACGTAAAATCTCTCTCCAGCACTACCTTGTGTTGTAGTTTGAAGAATATGTTTGAATGTGCATCGCATCCTTACTGATTGGGTATATTTAGTGAGTTAAGTGGATGTAATTAAGTCTTATAAATTTCAATGTAACGAAATACAAAGTTTTTGATTTTGTGTAGCCGTACAACCTTAGCATGTATTTTGAGTTTTATCAGTTGAAACGATGACTGCATTTCATGCAAATAAACGTGTCAATTTTTGTAAAGCCAATATAATTATATTTTATATAAATTTAAGCTCATAAAAGCTGCCGAATCTTTGCGCGGAAAATAAAACCTCAAAATATTCATCAACTTTAAATATTTTGGGAGTTTTTCTTGTAACGTTTTCAAGTTCATTACGTAATTGCTCACACCACTCATATTTTGCTGCTGATAAGGCAGGGAGTCCTAGTTCATGGAGACAATTGTTTTATTACAATTTTAGTATCCCGATTGCCATATTTATTTGGTTGTATGCAATAATTGCTTTATAATATCGTGTGTTAGTTAGTAGTTACAATTATTTATTTTGACGTAAAAATAAATCCGTTTCATCATCTCCCCCGCGGCTCTGGTTTTCACAATTCACAGTAATACTTGGAATTGTTAATTATCTCTCTAATAAAGACAAATCAAAACGAATATTCACATTTGTCAATGTCGGCTTATAAATTTTACGACTATCAAACCCTGTCAGAAAAGTATACGAATGGCAGCTTTTTCATTTTAATTGTATTTTGTCATTGCTTCTCGTGCCTAAATTTTTTAGTCCAGTCTGGATAAAACATCACACAGCAGCTTTCGTAAATCAGAACATACACAATTCGAATAACTCCGTCATCGAATATTTCTTGTGCTTTCAAGTTTGATCAGGCAAGGAATTAAGGAATACCATGGTGATTGCTTATACTTTAGGTGGAAGACTTGGATTTAATTAACTAGGAAATACAAATGGACATGTAAATGTACCAGATGTTGGGAGTGGAGTAGGGAAAAGGGTGCCTAGTAACCCAGGGTCGCTCTCGTCACCAGGGATTCTTCCATTATAATAGGACTGAACTTTCTGAAACCCTTTAAGGATCACCAGCAATGTCGTGCTCAGAATTCGAAAGACATCATTCGTTCCTCTGGAACGGACATAAAAAAACTTGGATTTATTTTCGTTTGAAATTCCATGACACTAGAAGTTATTTAAAGAATAATGAGTACAAGTGATTGATTGATTGATACGTGTTTATTTAAGTCATTAATTCCATAGCTCACACAATATAGTTGTATTAGAGGCCTTTTGCGGGAATATTTTCGAAATTGCCCATCTCTGTACATACATCAGGTCATCCAAAACATTTTGTGGCCGGCATGAGATATTTCAGACACTGTGTTAGTATATGTCGACGAACTTCCAGGAAAAATTTCAGCTCAAAATTCGACGAACACTTGGAGAGATTACTAGTAATTGCCAGCAAATCTTTCCGAACCTCCAAATAATAGAGACTTTTTATTCCGGAAAACCCATTTACAGCTCCGTCTCTCATGTCTAAATCCATTCATTACAAGATAAATTCATTTACCGTTACCAAATGTTGGACCTACAAACCTAAAGAAA
Source organism: Protaphorura glebata (assembly GCA_034694305.1). Lineage (NCBI taxonomy): Eukaryota > Metazoa > Arthropoda > Collembola > Poduromorpha > Onychiuridae > Protaphorura > Protaphorura glebata. Next base: position 15,210 of record JAQFYE010002975.1, read on the forward strand.
GCAGGTGATCCTTTCCCGAATGACAGCTCTTTGTCTAATGTCTGGTCCGACGTTCTTACCTATTTCAGAACATGTTTGGATTTAAGTGGTCCACTAGGCAGTCTTGACTACTGGAGACGTAACGATAAAGACGATATCCTTCAAGTTCCACTCAGGGAAGACGAGAGTTTCAAGTTCGGTAATGTGGAATTCCAGTTGACAATCTTCAATTACTTTGAGCGAAGGAAAGAAGGAAAGCAATGAAAGATGTATTGTCTTCCGGTCATCGCTTCAAATTCTGTTCACGCAATGTTGAGGATGGAACGTTTAAAGTTTTCTCTAAGGCATGCGCTGGAAAGACCAAAGTTTCCACCCAGTTCGAGACCATGTCGGATGACGATAAACGGATTCTAAATTTGTTTGTGAACAAAAAGATTCCACCAGAGAAAGTTCACAGTTAATCTGTGTGCGAATAACAAAGGATGGATTGAATTTGTCATTGATATTCATACAGAAATGGCGGATGGGGATAGTTGGCATACTTTACCAAAATGGAGCGTATTACCCCACTTTTACCCATATTTTATCCGATTTAAAGTTGCTGGAATAAATGCTTACTCGTCAGCGGCCGTGATGTTTCTGGTCTGTATCGCCTATTCGTCAATAGTAAGAAAATTTACTCATTACAGGGTTGTGAATTGTACACTCACGGAAAGTTTTCCCATAGTTTGGGTTTGATCCTTTTGGTATGGTGTATTTCTAGACCAATGCGCATGTAAAGCTCGCAAGAGTGGCGGGTGACGCAAAATGGTGCACTTGCACAAGATTGGGGCAAATTAGCTTACCTTACCGTATTAAGTCTTTGATGTAGTTAATAGATTGTATGTTTTAAAATGAAGGGTGGCCTGAAAGCTGTCTTGTGGACGGACGCGATTCAAGCCACAATAATAGAATGCATGAAACGCATTATAATTCGACGAAACTGCGAATCGAAACGAATCAGAGTTTGAAAAACTTAACTCCATCATAGCTATAAATGTATGTGCAAATTACGGGACTCTTTCCGTATGTAGAATGCATTAGGGACACTAAGGCCAGGTTAAGTCGAGGCCATTCACTCCACGTTACCCACTTCGGTAGCGAAATTAAAATAGGTCTGTCTCGCTGTGCTGTGGTTCGATTCCTCGGACTTGCACTCCCGGTGATTGCTTTAAAGAGGTTATTTCCACTGGTTTTTCCTACTACTAGATGGTACCTACGTTGTACGTCTCTAGGCCAAATGGAAAGCAACCCAAAAAT
>JAQFYE010002976.1:0-16484 GCA_034694305.1 Protaphorura glebata
ATTTTTCGCCTTTACCCGTTCTAAATTATTCTAGAAGCATGCGAATCGGAGAAACAATTATGGTGGCGTTTTCTGGTAAACGGACCAAGCGACTATTTATATTTGTCGCTTCACAATAACATTTCCGACACGTACCCAAACGTCTATGACCATCCTAAGGAAACTTGCGTCATCAAATTTGATAGTATGCATGCCGCAATTACTTTGTGCTCTCTTAAATTTACTGAACACTTTTGTTTGCTTAACCCTGCTCTAATAATCCCGGAAGCAAATGTATAAAAAAAATCTTAATAACCTTGATTTGACTCAGTGTCAATATAGTTAGAACGCATACAACGACTAGTTAAATATCGCTTTACGGGAACATTGCTCACTCTTTCCAGAAAATATAGGACAAGCCGATGAAAATTTGTGTCATCAAATTTACAAACATGTTATTAACACTATCGACGCTTTTCTTTAAATTCACTGAAAAACATTTTTCGCCTTTACCCGTTCTAAATTATTCTAGAAGCATGCGAATCGGAGAAACAATTATGGTGGCGTTTTCTGGTAAACGGACCAAGCGACTATTTATATTTGTCGCTTCACAATAACATTTCCGACACATACCCAAAGGTCTATGACCATCCGAAGGAAACTTGCGTCATTAAATTTGATAGTATGCATGCCGCAATTACTTTGTGCCCACCTAAGTTTACTGAACAATGTTGTTTGCTTAACCCTGCTGTAATAATTCCGGCAGCAAATGTACCAGAAAAATAATCTTAATAGCCTTGATTTGACTCAGTGTCAATATGGTTAGAACGCACACAATGACTATTTAAATATCGCTTCATGGGAACATTGCTCACTAATTCCAGAAAATATATAACAAGTTGATGAGAATTTGCGTCATTAAATTTGCAAACATGTTATTAACACTATCGTCGCTTTTTGTTAAATTCACTAAAAAAACATTTTTCGCTTTTACCCGATCTAAATAATTCTGGAAGCATGCGAATCGAAGAAATAATTATGGTGGCGTTCTCTGGTGAACGCACCCAGCGACAATTTATATTTGTCGCTTCACAATAACATTTCCGACACTTACCCGAAGGTCTATGACAATCCGAAGGAAACTTGCGTCATTAAATTTGATAGTATGCATGCCGCAATTACTTTGTGCTCTCTTAAATTTACCGAACACTTTTGTTTGCTTAACCCTGCTCTAATAATTCCTGTCGACGCTTTTTTTAAATTCACTGAAAAACATTTTTCGCTTTTACCCGTTCTAAATTATTCTAGAAGCATGCGAATCGGAGAAACAATTATGGTGGCGTTTTCTGGTAAACGGACCAAGCGACTATTTATATTTGTCGCTTCACAATAACATTTCCGACATGTACCCAAAGGTCTATGACCATCCCAAGGAAACTTGCGTCATTAAATTTGATAGTATGCATGCCGCAATTACTTTGTGCCCTCCTAAGTTTACTGAACACTGTTGTTTGCTTAACTCTGCTCTAATAATTCCGGAAGCAAATGTATCAGAGAAATAATCTTAATAACCTTGATTTGACTCAGTGTCAACATAATTAGAACGCATACAACGACTACTTAAATATCGCTTCATGGGAACATTGCACACTCTCTACAAAATATAGAACAAGCCGATGAAAATTTGTGATGTTTTTTTAACACTATCGACGCTTTTTTTTTAAATTCACTGAAAACATTTTTCGTCCTTACCGGTTCTAAATTATTCTAGAAGCATGCGAATCGGAGAAACAATTATGGTGGTGTTTTCTGGTTAACGGACCCAGCGACTATTTATATGTGTCGTCTCACAATAACATTTCCGACACGTACCCGAACGTCTATGACAATCCCAAGGAAACTTGCGTCATTAAATTTGATAGTATGTATGCCGCAATTACTTTGTGTCCTCTTAAATTTACTGAACACTTTTGTTTGCTTAACCCTGCTTTAATAATTCCGGCAGCAAATATACCAGAGAAATAATCTTAATAACCTTGATTTGACTCAGTGTCAATATAGTTAGAACGCACACAGTGACTATTTAAATATCGCTTCACGGGAACATTGCTCACTAATCTCAGAAAATATATGACAAATTGATGAGAATTTGCGTCATCAAATTTGCAAACATGTTATTAACACTATCGTCGCTTTTTGTTAAATTCACTGAAAAAACATTTTCGCTTTTACCCGTTCTAAATAATTCTGGAAGCATGCGAATCGGAGAAAAAATTATGGTGGCGTTCTCTGGTGAACGCACCCAGCGACAATTTATATTTGTCGCTTCACAATAACATTTCCGACACGTTCCGGAAGGTCTATCGCACAATAATTGGTTAGCTTATGCTCTACAGAAGTTTGTGCCGAAAATTGTATTTTATGACACATGAATATCGGTACAGTTTTTCAACAGTGAGGCACAAATACGCACAAATATCAAGATAGGTCAGTGGTCAAGAGTGGGATCAATATTTTACATATCCTGTGAAGTGCGCAAGGTCCTCCAGAAAATTTCATGGCAATATGCATCTATGCATGCAGATTGGCCGAGTAGTTTGAGAGCAGAAAGAGGTCACACAGACAGATAAACAGTGCTTATTAATATAAGTACATGATTTCACACAGACCAATTGTGATTCTAGCAGAGCAAAATTCTAAACTAATTTTATTAATAACAGACAGGTCGTCATGCGAAGGGACGTATATTAAATCGGAGGAACTTACATTAATGCGCTTGGCAGTAACGAGTAGTGTTATAACAGTTCCTTTCAGTTCCATTTATTAACTCAGTTCCGAATCCAGTTCCAGTTCCAGAACTGTAACTGTAACTGCTAGTTGGTTGGAACTGGAACTGGAACTGGAACCGTGCTCGTCGTTGGGAGGCTAGGAAATGAGAACTGGAACTGAAAATCATAGGAACTTAATTTGGAACTCAGTTCCTATTTTAGTTCCAAAACCGCAGAAGAAAGCCCGCACATTTCGAATTTAACATAGCTGTAAATTTGAAAAAATTGGTTGATATTATCCAAAAAAAATTCAAAATTTATGTGCGTTCCATTTTTTGAGACGTGTTTGATTTAATTTACCTAAGCCTAAGCGAAGAGATATGCCCCTGCAACAGAAATAGTGAACAAATTTGGAAGTGAATAGGAACTGATATAGGAACTGGAACTGATGGAACTGGAACTCTAAATTTCCAGGAACTGGAACTGGAACTGGAACTCAGCAGTTCGACCTCAGGTAATAACTGGAACTGGAACTGAATTAGAGTTGCTACCTTCTGGAACTGGAACTGATAGGAACTGAAAGGAATTGTTATAACACTAGTAACGAGCAGCCTTCATCACCTTTAGATCGATGCCTTGCATTTACTGATGATTCCGAGTCATCCGTAGAATTCGGAGTGAATCCGGTTATCTAGATTTCTGTCTACCTCTAATGAATAGAACCCCGCATGCATTAATCAGTATAATTTGCAAATAAGCCAAGAAATGAGACCTTAAGATTTGTAGGAGAGACACCTGAATAAGTCTTCGTGCTTGCGTCTCTAATCGAATATGTGTAAATATTAAACTTTGGCATTTGTATTCCCGGCGGCTATTCATGACTATGAGCAGTTCTTTGAATCAGAATGAATAGACTGCCATAATCCCCAAAATGAATTGAAATGAAGACTCTCACTATGTTTCAATCACCTCAGGAAGTCACGTGTCTTGAATTACGTATCCATTTCGTACACGTCGTCTAACATTAGGTTCGATCGATTTCAGAGAAAGCTGGACTTCAAACGTTTAAAGTCATTTCTTTCTAAGTTGCCCTCGACAAGGTGACTGAATTCCTTCTCATCTTTTCTAACTTCTTGCTACCGTAAAATCTCAATTTAAACGTACCACGGAAGTCTAGCAAACTAACAACCAAAATGCTATTACTCAAGCTCTCGTTTGTTAGCTTACTCTCTCTCCAAATGTGTAGTTTGACCGTATATTTGGAAAAAGATTTCAACCATTGCATATTTTTGTCGGACATTTTTCGCACTGTTACCGCGTTGGAAAATCATTGGATGGTTCAATCACACTCAGATAACATTTATTTCATATGAATCGTGTATCATCGATTTCGACATATCTCGATCAAGCAATTGACTCAAAGTGAACGAATTATGATGCTCTCGGCTATTACAAGAAAGTATAATGGGAATTGTATCATTAGACTCTTGGTTAAACCCATTTACCCAGTTCTCACTGTGCTTAATTCATATATGTTCGGGGACGAGAACATTTACACTTATTATTTTATAATACTTGACGTTCGAGGTGAACGATACTCCAAGTTCCTATTAGGGCTTCCGAGGTTCAATGATTTATTTCAACGGCTACGAATCGGGAGTACAATGATCATCGCACATGACGGGTTTACTGTCAAGTACGAATACAATAGAGACGTCAGAATCCGTATTCTCTACGTCACTCCCCATAGTATCGGGTTTTTGAATTTGTCGTACATCAAAAACCGAGGCTTGTCGCTTCATGTGTTGCGGAATTACTGGTCAAAATTTGCTTCAAATTTTGAAAGGACGGGTGTTACTGCAACTGCTTCACTCCACCGTTCCTGGTCCCGATGTGAGAATCTCCGCTTTGAAGTTGCTAACTTATTGTCTTGTAAGATTTACAAGACCGGTGAGCTGTACCTCATGTATGTACTCGCAAAGAAGTTCAATTTCACTTTACGTGGCACTTGGAACTACAGAAATAAAACTGAAACTGAAAAGATTTATTACGATTTGAGGCATAATCACATTTGTCCAAATTGTTTACTGGATTCTTCCAAAAAATATATAATTTGGACATACAAATTCCAATTACGACTACATCTCTTGGATTGATGTACTGTGAATCCTTGGAAACCATAGTTCTGGAAAACCTAAAATTGTTGACTCTATTCCAGCCGTTTGATATGTACATGTTGGTTGGAGTGTTGGCAAGTCTCATGACAGTTTCATCTGCTCATATTGCCAAACACAAATCTGCATTTTTTAATACATTTTGCATAATGGTTAAACAAAGTGTATCAAAAATGACATTATTGTTTTGTATTTTATCACTTGGTTTCGTGGTACTTGGTACACTATACGAATCCATAGTTACGAGCGAGACAATCCTCACGTTCAAACCTAAACAATACGAAACTCTGAAGGAAGTTCTTTCGTCAGGGAAGAAAATATCTGTGCCATTGAAAAAATTCGAAACTGAACTAGAATGGAATAGTCAGAACCATGAGTTGTACAGAGGATTGTTTTGTAAGAACAAGATTGAGGCAATTCAGAACAGTAGTTTTATTTTCAGAAATGGATCTGGCAAATTGGATGAGAGCTACCTCTCCTTGGGCGAAAAACACACATACTTGGTGCATAAACGTGTAAGAGAAACGATGATCGGTTGTAAGAGAGCAGTGATGCCAGAGTTGAAGTGTTTCTTCATCAATGAAATAATGGATGTGGATCAGACATGTTGGATTTTCTCCGGATTCTTTCGAAATCAATTATCGACGGCCTTCCGATGGCTTCAGGACACTAAAGTAGAGTCACTTGTGAACGACGTGCGAACACACCTGAAAGACACACTAAACCAACGGCGCTATATGAACGATTGAATGGGACTGGGGATTTTAAGGTTCAAAATGAGTTTGCTCCTTTGAAACTCTACTCACACGTTTTGGTCTGCTTTTACTTGTTTGGAGTGTTAATTGTTCTAAGCACTTTCGGTATTTTTACTGAATACATTTGGTACATACGTGTAGATGTCATTCTATCAGCTAAGTCTGTGTTACACTTAATTGTCTCTGTTATAGGCAAATATTACTTCACACTTGTTGAATATATGTGGTTGAAGCTATTAAATGGCAAAAACCGATTACGTATTAGGACGACACAAATCCACTAATTGTTAAACTGTTCTCAAAATAACTTTCGTTTATACTAGGTATAATGAATAACGCATTATGTACATATAGATTTTATATATGCTAAATAATTCATAATGTACAGGGTTACGCATAACCTTTGCCCTCTCCCTAGCCGCCCAATCGGACGGAGCCGGACAAAAAGTGAGACAAATATTTTGTAGAGAATCTTATATGCCATGACATTTTAGTAAAAAAAAAATAGATTTTTTCCTCCAAATGACCAGGCAGAGTATAATTGACTTTCTCCAAACCGAAATTTAAAAAATTGCATAAAAATATTAGAAAAAAGTGGCATAGACAGATTTTTCCAAAAAATTATTTTCGGCGCCTTTTCATCAAAATATTATTGAAAAATTTGTTTTTTCATGCCGATTTTTACGTACAAGGTAAACTCGTGAGGTGACCCCTGTGTTTAGCAAGCGGACCCAACTTTTTGTGTAACTTGGGTCACCCAAATGATGAATCCGATAACATTTTTTTGTCAAAGTGAAATGTGAGATGGCTTCCTCTCCGGATATGGTAGCTGTGATAGCTGTTTCTCGTTAAATTAGAAGGCACGGGGGATAACGTTTGATGACCAACTACGTCAGCATTTCACTTTGACAAAAAAATGTTTTTGGATTCATCTTTTGGGTGACCCAAGCTACCCAAAAAGTTAAGTCCGCTTGCTAAACGCAGGGGGCACCTCACGAGTGTACCTTGTTAGACGCTCGTCAGCGCCGCTACGTGCGTCGGATTTTCAAGCTGAGTAGCTCCCTAGATTATTTATAAGATTCGCTATGAAATCCATATCTCACTTTTTGTCCCGCTCTCCCAGATTGTGCCGGCCAGGGGGCAGGGGGGGGGGCAAAGGTTACGCGTGACCCTGTAGAGTAATTCTGTACGGATAACATATGTAGTTGGGTCTTAATTTTGAATTTCTGTCTTTCTACTCGATTGCCGACTTATCGGAGACGTAATCCGTCTCCAATGTCAATTCTGTAAGAATAAATTATGAATTTTGATTAGGAATTTTACAGAGAAGGTTGTTCGGTTTGTTCACATTACTCATCTCGACCCTGGTCCACAACTACTGCATTCTATAGAGAGCAATTATGGGTTGTACGTGGGCCGCACGTGGCCATGAAAATCTGTGTATTGTTTTACTGTCAGAATCCAGCCACATCTTGTCAACTCATGATTCAACACCCACTGTTTCACAACACCCCAACTCGTACAATCAGTCAATGTGGATAGGACTATGCTGGACCGTTTAATTTGTGTGTCAGAAGAGGGCGGAACCCACTCCTCATCAAATCGCATGTCAGTCTGTTCATTTGCATGGCCACCCGAGTCATTCATCTAAAGTGGATCAGTGATCTGACCATCTAGCCTATACAGCAGCCCTGACTCGTAACTTATAAGCATTACAGCGGTCAGAGTTTTACTAACACACCAAGACGGGTTCATCACATGTCACATAGCTAATTCTGGGCGACCTCGTAAGTGTCAACCAGACGGGTGCGGGTCTACAGACAATTCCCTGCAGTATATGTGTAGGCCATTGATGAATCCCATTTCTTGACGTAAATTTAATGAAGTGCCAAACTGAGCCGTGGGATATGCCCGAGATGTAATTGGGACAAAAGAAGATAATACGCTAGAAGGAACTTGAATGAATAACCTGGGTGGCACTGACAGCAATCAAATTAACGAAACGCCTCTTTTACTTTGGGTCGTTTTGGACACGACCCAAAATTTATCCGTGGATACGATTTCAGGCTATACAAGATAACATACGTTAAGCGCAAGATTTTTATGCGGTTTTATGAACGTTATAAAAACTAGTGTTACTTAAATCTGAAATCCGTCTACGGACTCGACTATAACTTTGTTTAGGTTTTATACTCGTTTATATTTAGTGTTTATATTTTTGACAAATGGTAGAATTTGGAGAGGATACCGCAGGAAGGGCATGGCAAAAGATCCCCCGTCAGAATTGGCTTATCTTTGGACATGTTGTAGCCCTTGATCTTCTAAACAATGTTTTTACAGGTCGCAACACGAATGGTTAACTCTGGTGACCTCTTGGAGGTCACCAAAGTTCGACCCCCGATCCCCTCTTAACCTAAAAAATGACCCCTACAAAAGTTGTTCCACTCATTGAGACAAGCAACTCTTTCCTCTATCATTCTTCTGTACGGCCAACCCCCGAGGTCACAGGTCAATCTGTTGAATCATGACCGTGATGCTGACATTGATCTGTGACCTCGGGTGTTGGCCGCAGAGAAAAATGATACAACAAAAAGTTGCTTGTCTCAATAAGTGGAACAACTTTTGTAGGAGTCATTTTTAGGTTATGAGGGGACCAGGGGTCGAAGTTTGGTGACCTCTGGAGGTCACCAGAGTTAACCTCTGGTGTTGGGACCTGTACAAACAATGTTCAGAAGGTCAAGGGCTACAACATGTCCAAAGATGAGCCAATTCTGACGGGGGATCTTTGGCCGTGCCCTTCGTGCGGTATCCTAAAATGGGCGGATCGATTTATAACTTCTCTAATGCCTCCTTTCTATTCTGTTGAAAATGATTTCCCGGCAGGTCATCAAGATACACATCTTCGAATTTGTTACGGCCGTGCCTTGTAAATCTTTTTGGCAATAGTTTACAACAGTACGCATTAAATAGAACACATTCTGAGACGTGTTGCCTAAATAAGAGCCTAGAATCGTAACCCGAGCCAATTAAATAAACTTTATATGCATTTATCATTAAATTTTCATTTGCGACTAGTAACCACCTATTAAAATAATCACAATGCGGCGTCGCCCAGCACGTATCCCAGCCTTTCGGTTATATTTCACCCGCGTTGGGGAGGCAAAATAAATCTCACGTAACAAAAAAAAAGACTGTCGTTTAACGTCTCCGTATATTCCGACCATAATCTCTGAAATGGGAATAAAACGTAATATGTACATAATACAAAGACTCGATTTCTCTATCCTTCGTCACCTTAGAGCTCAAATGCTAGTTGGTAGAGTTATACAGCCATTTAGTATGGAATATCAGAGTGCAGTTTAGAAACGCGGGTAAAAATAGATGCTAAAAATTCCAAAGTCAATCGTTGTGACTGCGACTGTAATTCTTTCAAAAGAAAATGCACTTGTTCTGTGCAAACCACACCGAGAACACGCCAGGAGTTGAGTTCATTGGCGGTGTGGTGTCATTTGTTCTAGTCAGTCAGTTCTTCGTAGTTCAGTTCACAGTCTATTCCGTAAGTAGATAAAACTTGAGTGAATAAATTGACAAGGAAACGACTTTCCATGTGATACTTAGATCGACTGCCGGAACACAACCAGACAGGCTACATCAATAGACTCTGATCTTTCCTCACTCCGCAAATCCAAACACGTGACTGGCAAGGGTTCGAATCCTTCTGGCCGCACATTTTTTTCTCCAATATTTTAGTAATAATAACGCTCTTAGTCAAGCTGGACTACTAATACATCTTAGTCTTAGCAAAATATTTCTTTTAGATAATTTTTAATGTAAAAATAACAATTGATCCATTTAAATGCGAATCAGCATAGGAAATCCGTTCAAAACTTGCGCCCAAAAAGTCACGTTTCCAAGGATAAAATTTGACCCCTTACCAAAATGTGGTGAATTTGAAACAATTTGAAGAGTTGTTTCCTTGTTAGTTTAGTTCGCAAACCCGAAGTCCCGGGATTCGGTTTACTTAGCAAGAAAATCATTTCACTGATCTGAATCTCGAGAAATGAAGAATCTTCTGTGCTCCATGGACTTGAAGATACCCGAATCGAAATAACCTTTTTGTTCTCATGAATTCCGTGTTTTAAGAAAGTGTGTGGGTCGAAGGACAAAATACAATTACATAGTTTCGTAAACAAACTCAGATCGGATTAACGTTCCACAATACTCTTTTTTTGTTTAATCCATAGGGGAAGTATTATGTGAAGTCATTAGTAAAAAAAATAGTGAACCCCACAATTTGAAATCTATAAATCCTACCACATATGTAACGATTTTGTGAACATCAAAGGAATCAGAATCGCCAGTATTTCGGACGGAATGCATTTAAAAAAATCTTAAAACGGTTGAATTGAAAAAGTCGAGGATTTGTTCCGATTACTCAAACATGCAGGTCGTCATCTTCGCCTTCTATTTCTGGTGAGTTATTAAATCATTTTGTCAATTTCTTATAACGTACATATCCCCGAAATGCACTAAAGAACTATTTTTGGTCCGGAATGCCAGATTTTTTTGTTATATTCCGGAGCCAGTAGTCGCTAAATCCAAAAGTGTCACAGACACAGATAAATAAGAGGCTTTTGAGTGTAAGACTTACTCCCTGCCCTGGTCGCAATTCATGAACGAAATACCATAATTTTATAAATTGAAAATGTGTGAAGCACTATCGACTTAGAAAATCGCCTACAGAATAACTTTTCGATACTAAGGTCAACTTGGTATAGCTAATAATTTGAGAGGTCACTGTTGCCAGAAATGATCGCTATATTTTCTGTCAGCGCATAAATTAACATACCTGTCTACACTGAGAAATGCATTTTCATGTAGAAACTATATTTTAAGTCGAAAAAATATCTTTGGAATAATTGATCTGACCTTGGAGTTTGAAATATAAATAGAGCGGCAACGCTCCAGGTTTTTGTAAAATTCAGACGAATGTACTTTAGGTATCCCTTTGTTAAGGCGCAGAGTTACATTTTCTTTTAATGAATTAGAGAAAACTTGACTAACTGGCGAGGCAGTTAGAATTAATTAGCTGAAACATGCAATCTCGAAGCGGTGAAGTCTCGAGAATTCAATGGAAATCATATTTTAAGATAGGATTTGAATTTTTTTAAATGTGATGATTAACCCGTGTGAGATTTATGCGGCAGTGAACTAACCCTGCATTAGCGGAGTTGGCAGAAGAATTTTAACTAAAATGCAAAGACGTCTGATTAACAAAGTCATTCTTCGCATGGATTAACAAGTGCTTTCTCGACTTCCTCCAGAAATTGCCTCCGGCGTTTTTGTTCATTGCGGCCTGATTAAGAATTTGGTTGGGACGTCCCTGGTAATGTATTCTGCACTAAATCTCATCAATCTTTACAGGATAGCTGCATGTCAGCTGCCATGCCATGTCGAATCGCGGCTTATTTGAAATGAGTATGGAATATGTCACGAGACTAAATATATGAGTTTACTGGTAATACATGTGATGAAACTCTTCAACAAAATTATGAATTTAAAGATATCTTAGAAATTAAAGGATTCTTCATGAGCGGTTGATGACAATATTTATTTTTGAAATATGAGATAAAGGGAACTATTATGGAATACGGTAGACGACCTGATAGGCCACTTTTCCTGAATACAGCGCTGGGCAGAAATAGAATGCGGCTCTTTTTTCCAGCTTTCTACGTGGAACCTAATGGAGGTGGTTAAAGTCTTCGACCTCTGAACCCGCCTGAATAAATAGAACGCCGGTGTTATATTAGGTCATTTACGGTACTTGATCCGAAATGCCAGGATGTACCCCGAAATAAAATTGTATTCTAACGAATATAATGTGTATTTTGAGATATTAATTATAGACGTTTCCTCCCACAGCCCTGCACTCACATTGAATTTACGTTTTCTTAAACTAATTGCAATTTCAATACAATAATTTCTTGTTTTTGCTTGAATAAAATCTAGGACACTCACAAGGCTGACCGAAGGTTTTATTTTTCGTGAAAATGCTGATAATGAAGGAGTCTCTCATTCAATATTTAAAAGAGCCACGCACCAATCTCCCGAATTTCGGAATCACAGCACAGTATCTCAAATCAAAGTCCCGGAGGGTTACAGCATTCATGATCCACCACCAACCACTAGTCAGTTCAATTTCGTAATTACATCATAGTTCATGGTTTTTCACCTTGGGCATTGCCAAACAAAATTTTGTTTGGTTCACAGTTTTTTCATTTTGTTTCACTTATTTTGTACGATCAGTAGTTTCGTACATAGATTTTGTATTAAATTTAAAGCAAAATGTATCACTTTTTGATGTGGCTGTCGTTGGTTCACCTCCCTGTACTTAGCTTCCGTTTATTGTATTTAGATAAGTCGACATTGGTGGAGTTTGACGTTCTGATATTCAATGTTCGGGACATCAAGGAAATAAATGAGGTTGGTTAATATACAGGGTGTACGAAAAATGTCTTCTCATAACATATTCAATAATCATGTCAAAATCTCAATTAGGAACTGAGTTTGGAATTGCGACTTCAATTAGCTTGGAAAGACTCGAGACTTTTACCATGGGTGGACTACATTGAGGAAGGAAAGAAGTACATAGTCTTGAACCCAAGAATCATGGAGCAACTTTGGTACCCGGACATTTTTATTGGTAATAATATAATATATTTCCATTATTACCATTTTTCACATTGTAGCCAAGTTTCATTTGTTTGCAATTTAAATTCACTAGACTATGTCAAATCAATTTCTCAGCCACTTCTGATATCAAAACCAGCATCCTTGAGACTCTACAATGATACTCAACTCCGCCTCTCGACAAGGTTTTTCAGAATATGTACAAAATACGGAGAAGCAATAACCATTTCATTTCATACAGTTAAAAATGTGTTGAATTTAATATTCCTTTTAGGGTCACGATAACGATGTCCTGTCCCATGGATTTTCACCACTACCCGGCGGACACACAAAGGTGCAACGTTGACATGAAGAGTTGTAAGTTCAATATCTTAATATAAATTTTAAATTTTACTTTCGTTAGGAAACCAACTTTCTTAAAGATACTTCCTCTGAGGTTTCAGTTAAAATGTAGTCGAGTGGCCTCTTGAACGAAGGACTATCTCGGTGACCTCAAGGGTTAAAGCTAAAGATCTAGAACTTATATTCGGCTTTGAATACTTAAACCCGAGTTGTCTCCAAATATTCTACCAACCTGTGGCCATATAGCGGAGGGTAACAGCGCTAAGTTTTTGTTCTGCATTAATAATTTCCCTCATATTTGTGTCCTTGTTTGGTTATCTTTGGACCAACTCGTCCCAGTACATCGTAAAAGGTGGCCTGGTCCATTCTCATTCAATTCCTGTTTTCCTCTTTGTTTTCTAATGCCAGTTCTTTCAATAGGTTTTTACAAACACCAAGTTCTCGACGCAGCAACCACTTGTTCAATCAGCAAGAGTTCGGTTTTTTTCGCTTTTTTAACTTCGCTTTCCTATCTGTGGATAATTGAATTGAGCGTTCGTAGATGACGCCGTTTCAATGCAATAACGAAACGATTAATACAATTACAATTATTTATTTGATTCCTTAACGTTACATTTATTTACTGTCAGCTTCTGACAGTATATTTAGGAAGAACTTCCAAAGCCAGCCACTGATTAAGAGTCGGGGGGAGAATGTTTCCTTCCTCCTGGACGAGATGAACTCCGATGACTCCAAATGATTACAGGAGTTAATGTAAAGTTGTACTGAGGCGCAGCCTCCACTAATTATACATAAACTGACCTTCAGGTGGTCATAACCTCCAGTAACCCGAATACATTGCATTCCTTGGAATGCACTCTAACCCAACCAACCAAACCGTACAAGGTTGTCCATATTTTCTTTTGAGTTCAAATTTTTCCACCTTGGTTTTCGTTTCAATTTTATGAAGGTATTTCGTCCGTCTAACCACAACGGAAATGAAACATGCGCAATAAAGTATTTCAATGAAATATTTCATAGCGCAAACTTTCATATCATGTGAAATTTCTTGCGCTGTCTAAAACTAGATTAAGAGTTGAATAAATTATACAACTGTCAATTGTTTGCGGTCCAAGATTCATACATTAATCGAATCCTGCAATTGGCCTGGAGGAATACGACCAAACCCCTTCAGCTGCTACCAACGGACAAACCAATGCCGAACTTCCAATTAGAAATGGCGGCTCCAGCCCCAATTATGATTGAGACATCCGCCGGTAATTTAGTATTGTAGCTGTTAAATATTAAAATGTGATATTGTAATATGGAATCCTTATGTTGCGTTGTAGGATTCTATTCCGGAATCAGGTTCACAGTACTCTTGCGCAGAAGAATGAAATTTCATTTGATTCAAACATATCTACCAAGTGCACTCTTTGTCATCGTCAGTTGGCTCTCATTTTTAGTCCCACCTGAAATGGTCCCAGGACGGATGGCTATTTGTATGACAACGCTCTTGACTCTTACAGCCATGTTCTCCGCTGTCAGGTAGGACTGTGTCGTGAAATCATCTTTTCAAATACTTCACCAGAAATATCATGATTTTTGAGGCAAAATTAACTCAGGCTAAAAAAAATTATTTGACACTAACGAGCAATTTTATGTACATTATTCTCCAGACAGAATATTCCGAAAGTCAGTTACATCAAGGCATTGGACATCTGGATGGTCACTTGTGCATTTTTTGTATTCTTAACATTACTCGAGTATACAATCGTTCTCAAGTAAATGCTCAATTTAGTTATTCTTGAGCCTGTAATGGTATTTGATTTTTATATTCCATATCACATTTTATTAGTTTCAAGGCAAGAAGATTGGAGGCTGAGAAAAAGAGGGCTGCCAGAGCTGCGGAAATGGCGGCTGCCTTAATAGGACAAAACATGAACTCTGGAAAAGTAAACAAAGAATTCTCTTCGATTTCACTATTTTTTTTACAATTTCCAAACTTGAATATTTTTTTGATTAGCCGCAGACAATCCCGGACGTGAGTGGTCAGAATGATGGGAAATCCACACAACCGCTCGAGACCCCGCTGGCCCCAACGTTTGTATCAGATGAAGTTATTGAGAAATACACGTCGATCGTCATTGTTTCACTATTTTGCATATTCAATTTGATATATTGGCCGTGGTTGCTTGTTGCGTCTGAATACTACAAGGATTTAGGGGACACCCAGTACTACGGTGTATGAAATGACATCATTACATAAACGGCTTCTACTATAGGATTATTGAAAGTTTGTTAAGCCATGATCGGATATGACGTCATCATACGGTGAATTATCAAGTGTACGTCACAACGCTACTATCGCACAGCGCACTTTAAATCATCTTACAGTACGCAGTTTGGAGATATTACAACCCCATGGAGTTTTTGTGTTATTTTATAAATTCATGTTCTAGTCATTTAAAATTACTTGTATGCTCAGCCCAGATTCTGGAATTCGGAATTGTATTAATTTTAGTCCTAATACTCGATGTTCGTGTTATCCGGTCACAAAATAAGTCGCCAATACCAGAAATCCCGGTCATCTAAAAATATATAAATCTTGGAACGATAGTTAGAAATATATTATTGATTGCGCATTAAATGTCCCTAATTTTCACGGAATGCTATTATGTATATCCATTTTATGAATGAAAATCGGCCGAGGCAGCAAACACGTCGAAATATTTGTGTCTGCATATTTTGAATTGCACTTTAGGAAAAATAACACATAAAGACCTCAGGAAAAAAAATCGAAGTGTATAGCTCAATTAAAACCTGACCTGATGGAATTTTTCACATCTGGGCATCTAGTCTAAGCCATCATATAACGAAAAGAGCTCAAATCAGGTTAAGGTCCAAACGGCTAGGTTCTTGACACATTAGAGTATGACTGACCGAGACTCCTTTGAGATTAAACTGAAATCTGTTATTTCAGAGGTATTTTTTGTTCATTTTGGTCCCAAATTGCATTCAATTCAAAATTTCTCAGTCATTTTGATTCAAATTTTTTAAACCGTTACCGACCAAAGGGACGAATAGTGATATTCGGCTTTATTCAGCCAAATATTCTACCATATTTAGATATTTGGCTGATCGTATTCCTGAAACGGAATTTCTATCGACAAACCGGTCCCAGTTTCAGGCTCCTGGCGGATTTAAAGCGAAGTACTCGGTATATTTAATGGAAAATTCTCCGTGGTAAGCGACTACTTCGTAGTGATGATCGTTTCTTTGATGTCTATTTGTCATGTGACCTAAACCTTGACCAGCGCAATGAACTAAAGATGAAGCGAGAGACTTTCCGTGCCTCTCGGCTGAATTCGTCCGTGACCCATGCTGTTATTCCTGCACAAAATTCTGATGATATTGTTCGTGAAAATTCAACGAATAAAACACTGAATAATTCTAAAAACATTGTGTTTCAACGTCCTGGTTCGTCCTCAAGTTGACTCAACCCCTACCAGTGCACACTGCCTGCCGTCAATTCTATAGTTAATAGTGCAATCTCCGGTCTATTTATGAACATTCGATCTCTTAAAAATCCCACCCATTTTCTTGAATTGTTGGACATTCTTTCAGCGAATAATATTGATATTTGTGGAATAGTGGAAACACGGACTGTAACGTTCCAGTGATTACTGGATATGTTATTTTTCGTTCTGACCGGCCTGTCCTAGTCTTTCGCACGAGTCCGATTTTGGCCGGACTCGGACTCGTACGAGTCCGGACTCACGAGTCCCGAGTCCAAA
>JAQFYE010002977.1:0-16484 GCA_034694305.1 Protaphorura glebata
CAAGTCCGAGGAATCGAACCCCAGCACAGCGAGACAGAATGGGCCAACCATACCATCATGCTGCAATGGACTTGCTCGATGGTTTTGATTTGTTTTAATAATTCGAAAGTTTTTAGCTGAAAACATACAGAAATAACATCACCGTTGAAAATACAAGATAGATTTTTTTACTGAGCTACGAGCCGTATTTTAAACCCGACAATTGAACGTGGCATTAATATTATTACTTCTTTCTGAAACTTTTAGACGAGCTATCTGACCTTGGTTCAAGAAATTGATACAACTAGAACTTTTATCTGCCACCAAACAAACGGCACAATGAGCAGAATTGAGTAATTTCAACAGACGTGACGTGACAAATTCGAAATTCCACAGATCAAGATTTAGTACCCGTTATCTATATTAATTCCGTAAGAATGCCTCCAGATTTACCTGCCAAGACGCCATCATTGGTGGAATGGATCAACTTTCAATTCACGGAAATCACTGCTTCGGCTAGTATGCTGAAGGATACTTGTGAGAGTATCAAGAAACGAAAAGTTGATGAAGTTCTGTCGGATCTCGAGACCAAAACCGTGTCCACCAATAAATGCGCTACGAGTGTCGTCAGTGCTTGTCATCGTGTTATTGGTGAACATGTTCAAACTTTGTTGAACATAGATGGAGAAATGAGAAAGGAATTTGCAGCTCGTTTCCCTTCAGAAGCCAAAAAGATTAAATATACAGCCATTAGCGTTCCTTCATTTTGTACCATTCGACCTCCAACACCAAACACTGATTTTTTCTCGCCTCCAGAAAAAGCGAACAGTAATTTTCCAAAGCACGTGGATGTGTCTGATTCAGAGTTAAGTCCTCCCACTAAGTTGGATCAAAATATATCCGGAAGGCGCACTCGAAGGAAATTGAATTTATCGTCATCTCAGGATATGTTCGGTAAAGTAAATGAGATTCCTAGCCCACCATTGGAAGTTGAAGAAAGTTTACGAGATGGTAAAAAGAAACATCAGAAGAGTACCTTGCAAGAAGAGTCATCCAATGAATTAGGTCCAGATATCTGCTCGGTGGAGAATAATGACAGTCGGAAGAACAGCAAGACGGTGAAAACTAGAAAGCAATCAGGAAAATCTACACCTAAGAAAAATAAGGGTAGCGCAGATGGCTTTGAGGGTGAGAAGGTTGGAAGTCCTGATAAAAATAAGACGATGAAAGGAGGAAAGGAATCCCGTGATGATTTGCTTAAGAAGACTATTGGAAAGAGCGTAGATAACTCCGGAGACACAGTTTCTAGCGTTAGAACGGGTTGGCAACTAAGAGAGCGAACAAAGAGAGAATCTAGGGCTCGGTTGGCCAAGAAGAGATCTCTCCGGTCACAACAAATTGAACCAATTAACTGGAGAAACACGAGCGATGAAGAGAGTGACAATGAGGAAATACAAAAGAAGAAGAATGATTTCGGAAGAAAGCGTCGAAAAGTCAGGTCAGAAAAAATGCCAGTTACCTTCGTTCGTACTTCCGACGAGTCCGAAAATGAGAAGAATAATCAAAAGCCAGATTCTGTCGACGTAGAAAATGAATCGAATATGGAAATTGAAATGAGCGAAAGTGATGTAAAAGTAAAACTGGAGCATGAAAGCAATCATTCCAAACAGGTAACATTAGTATTATATATTTTCACGATAATGATTCGAATTTCAAGGAACTCCTATTATCGACATTAATATTTTGATTGACAGATCGAGAAAACAGCTTCGGCTTCAAACGCCGTCATAAAGGATACCGTCAAAGACGAGAGTTCTAATTCTGACGATGACGAGATGCCTTTGAGTTCTTTTAAGAAATATGAAAAGACGACTACGGAAACTAAGGGCGCAGTATTAAATGAATCTGATAGTGAGGCCAGCGCTCTTAATGGTGGTATTGATGATAATTTGAACGTCGCTGTGATGAAATCCAAATCCAAACCTCGGCCTCGTGGCAAAAGTGGAATATCAAAAACTGAAGCAAATATTTTACTTGAGAAATATCACAGGGGAAAATTTCCCACCTCCATAAAGGTTTCCCTGCGTCGTCTAGACTCTCTTATTTTGGAAGAACTGGAGGCATCAAGTGTTATTAGGCTTGGACAGTCAGTGAAAGGAAATGATAAGGATGAGTTGAATGCGGCTCTTAAAAGGTAAATTATATCCAACATTTTTAATTAAAATATTTAACACGAATTTAGTAAAACTAATCTGTCTATATCTATTGTTTTCCAGCCTTGGCACTTTCAATCCAATCGTTTCTGTAAAGAAGAAAAGGAGGCGTATGCCGAAGAGTACGAGAATAGTAGCACACATGAAAAAAGAATCAGTGACAATGAGCACCGATAATGGTAAGTATTG
This sequence comes from Protaphorura glebata, assembly GCA_034694305.1. Taxonomy (NCBI): domain Eukaryota; kingdom Metazoa; phylum Arthropoda; class Collembola; order Poduromorpha; family Onychiuridae; genus Protaphorura; species Protaphorura glebata. Next base: position 2,382 of record JAQFYE010002977.1, read on the forward strand.
TTCCCATGTCTTATCTATTGTCTAAATTACTCGTACCAAGCAGTCGGTGGGATCAGAGATATACGTCGCTCAGCCGTTATTCTTATTTCGTCAATGCAAATCCTTGAACGAGAACTTTCGTTTCAACTGTCTCCTGAATATTTCAGATTCAGATGATACTTTGGAATTGATGCCTCCAAGGGAAAAGAATTCAGTGAAACCTGCAAATAAAAATAGCGGTAATGATATCCCCAATGGTCCGGATGAGGATACTCTAGAAATTCTATCCGATAAGTCAAGCGAAGGTGAGGGCGAAAATGTACTTGATGAATCAGATTCTGCGAAAACAAAGCCGAAGTCGAATAAGAAAGGGGTAGGTCATCTAATCTGACTAATTTATAATTATGATACGTACACCTATCGGGAGGTTAATGTGATGTGGTTGTGTGATCATATTGCAGCCGAACGAATATAAGACACTGAAATTAAACTCTTTTATATTTTTTCATTTCTTCATTTGAAAACAGAAATCTGGAAGCTACAAAACTCAAGTTGTAGCTGAGGAGATTGACGGCGACTCTGACGATTCTGATGCTACGATCAAAAAGGGAACTAGAAATATTACTCTGAAATCAAAATCTGAAGGGTCAAGCAGTGAGGATTTTACACGAACCAAGAAGTACGTATAAAATATACGTATAAAGACATCCGATTAATTAATTTATTAATTTATATTATGATCCTACTCAAACTCATTAAATAGTTTACTTTTCTGTTAATTATTTAACATACGGATATTATGATATTCTCAAATGTCGTATCTGATTCTAACTTTGTGTTGACTGTGATACTCTGGAATTTATATTTATAGTTTCCCCACACAAATTCGGAATTTTGTAATCTAATATAATTCATTCCTTGACAGAGAATTAGATTCTCTGTGAATAATTTATTTTGACACCTTTGTTTTGTTTTGTCTTTGTGAAGGGTACTTCCTGGTCGAAATACGAAACGTCTTGAATCCTCTGGAGAGGAATCATCGGGCGAGTCTAAGCCTTCCAAGCTACGGAAGACCCGAACTAAGAAAAAAGCAACGCCATCCTCGGAGAGTTCTGATGAGGAATATAAGGCGTAAGCATAAACTCTAATTCATTTTAATTTTCAATTAGTCAACGAATCCCATTAATGTTTGACAATTAACACGAAATTGTAGAAAACCAGTGAAGAAAGTACGCCGTCGGATCCATGTAGATTCTTTGATTCTTCCGAGGAGGGCTCTCCGACGATGAAAACTACAAAAACGGTAGTTCAACAGCAACAAACTAAAAAACACCCATCCCGCAAGCGACGGAACTGCATGGTAATGGGATGGACTTGCACATGATTTTCATCTTTTGTAGCTTTGCAAGCCTATTTGCCTATTTATACAACATAGTTATAATAATGTGAACTTTCAATGTGCTTTAAAAGTTTTATTAGTAGTTCACTAACTTTTTTTTTCAATTTTCATTAATTAATACAATTTTTCCTACTTGGGATTTCGGAATGTCTGGGGCCTAGCCTCCAATAAACAGCTAATTTCGAACTCACTGTGATTCGATTTTCTTTGTTCTACTGAATACTGTTGAACGTGACGGTCTTATTATTTTCACTTGTACGTTTCATTTCCGAACTCGTCTCCAGGCTTGGACTTTTTCTTTAAGGAATTTTCATTTATGCAGATGTGTAGGGAATGTTTATTTTTATTTGGGACCATGTCCAGGCAAAAGATAAATGCCATAAATAAATGTTCAGGTGTAAGAAAGGCCGAATGTCTTTAAAAAAAAACACTTCTGTTTTTCTTGCGAGTGTTATAACTCAGTTCTCAATGTTCAAAATAACTTTGAACATACAGGGTGGTTCATGCGATGCGACACTTTGGTAGAGGAATGGCAACCAGAAACAATTCCAGTGCCAGTAGAACCTAGTTCGGCATCGACGGACCTGTAACTGTAATTTATATATTTATACAATTCACGATATTAGCATGTTCGAAACGGTACCGATAGTTATGCAAGTTATTTTAGTTTATGTAGGTAATTCACTTGACATCGAAGCCTGCCCCATAATCAACATCGCATCGCATCGCGGAGAACCAGTCTGATTCGCCGACAAGTAATTCACTCAAATGCAGTACATTTTAACCAAAACATTGTAAAACATATACCGCAAATGATCGATTAGACGCCTAGGTTTCAATAGACGACTTGGTTTAAATAAACGCCGGGGTAAATGCGATTTCTTTAATTAAACGCGGGTCGAATTTCTATCTCTGCACTCTGCACTTGATCAGAGTTATACGCCTGTATTTAAGGAAATTAATCGCCCGGGCGTCTAATTGGTGATTTACGATAATATGCATTTTTATTAAAAGATGCAGTCCGGGCACAGATTATTTTGAGTCATAGTGGGAGGATGCGATGCTTCATTTGCCTGAATTTGATAATTAATTATCAATTAATCATAAGAAATTAAAGTATGTTTTACAGGGTGGTCCAGAAGTGGCCTCGAGTCGATCTTGCTCCTTCACTCAATGATTCAATATCCGGTCCTCACCTCTTCCTTTCTTTCTTTCTCAGGCGAGCGCGGGAAATTTGAAAACTTGTTTTCCTCATTTAATTGAATACAGATTTTAGTGGACAGTCGATTTCGATAGTCGACAGTAACGCGATTAGGAATCGGATATCATATCCGGATAGCGGATACTCAAGAGCACGGTGAGTAGACCTAATTTTAATGCTTCTATACACCAATAGCAATTATGGGACAATAATTCAACTTCGGAATTGATCAAACATTTATATTTTCATGTACCTACCGTTTACGACTAAATACATTTTTTTAATTAAGAATAGCTGGGTCAAAACCGTTGCATTGAACGAACGCTTTAAATAGGGTTTTCTTCACTGGAGTTTGAGTTTTCAACTACTTTTAGGGGTACCTTCCCTATGCCAAATGGGAAGCACCCTCCAATTTCTACGTAAAATTATTTTATTATGGGTGAGCTGTCTATCTAAATTATAGACGTCTCATTCTTACAGACAGACTGTTATTTTTATTATTATGAATTAGTCGAGTAGTTTTAAGGATTTTGTGCCATAACTTTCAAGAATTTTGATTTGCTTTAATTTGAAAGTTTTTACCTGAAATACATTACCGCTTAAAATTAAATAAATAAATAAAAAAATATATAATAAATAAAATAAAATAAATAAATAAAATAAAATATATAATAAATAAAATAAAATTAATTGAATGTTCAAGTAATATTCTTAATTTTGGCTCACATTTTTAGACCAGCTGGCTGGTCTTCGCTCACGGAATTCAGACAACCAGAAATTTGAACAGATATTTCATACAGCTCACGATTTAGTACACCTGTTATTTACACAAGTCGATCGAATCCGATACTCCGGAAGAATGTCTCCAGACTCAAGTGCCAAGAAGCCATTACCATTGGTGGAATGGATCAACTTTCAATTCAAGGAAATCACTGCTTCGGCTAGTATGCTGAAGGATACTTGTAAGAGTATCAAGAAACGAAAAGTTGATGATGTTCTGTCTGATCTTGAGAACGAAACTGGGTGTACCAATAAATGCGCTACGAGTATCGTCAGCGCTTGTCACCGTATTATTGCTGAGCATGTTCAAACTTTGTTGAACATAGATGGAGAAATGAGAAAGGAATTTGCGACTCGTTTCCCTTCAGAAGGAAGAAATATGAAATATACTGCCATTATCCCTCCTTTAGAGACGGATGTCGTCGCCGTCCCATCTCCGGAAAAAGCGAGCAGTACTTTTCAAAAGCACAGTTCCAGTCATGTATCTGATTCGGAGATAAATATTCCTACTATACCTCATGACGATTCAGCCAGTGATCCGGATGATCTAAAAGTTCTATCAGATAAGTCAAGTGAAAGTGATGGTGAAAATGTATTTGATGATTCGGATTCCGATAAAACAAAATCAAAGTCGAAGAGTGCAAGGAATAAGAAAGGGGTAGGTCATCTAATTTTACTGATATATTTATATTTAAGTATCTAATTTATGATCCACGTGTCTGGAATCTGGATGCAATAAGATTCGAATAACAAGAATCCTCAAATATAACTCTTATATTTTTTTTATTTCTTCCATTTGAAAACAGAAATCTGAAAGCTACAAAACTCCAGTTGTGGAGATTGACGATGATTCTTCTGATGCTCCGATCAAAAAAAGAACTGGATGTACTAAAGTGAAATCAATATTTGAAGGGTCAAGCAGTGAGGATTTTACACGAACCAAAATCAAGAAGTACGTACAAAACTTCAAATTAATTATTTTTAGCGTGATTAATTTATTAAACACACCGTATGTGATATGGCATTCTCTAATGTAACATCTGATTATGGGAAAAGATATGTTTTTTTGGAAATCTATAATTCTAGCCTTGGCAGAGAACTAGGAATTTTTTTTGAATGTTTGTTTTTTTGTCTTTATGAAGGGTACTTCGTGGTCGAAATGCGAAATATTCTGAGGCTTCAGAAGCATCCTCTGGAGAGGAATCATCCGGCAAGCCTAAGCCTTCCAAGCGACGGAAAACACGAAGGAAGGGAAAAGCAGCGTCATCCTCCGAGGGTTCTGATTCTGAGGAATATATGGCGTAAGTGTGGTCTCGAATTCAATTTCAATTTCAATTAGTCATCGAATCCCAATTATGTTTCACAATTACCACGATTTTGCAGAAAATCAGTGAAGAAAGTACGACGTCAGATCCACGCAGATTCTTCCGCGGAGGACAAAAATGATGAAAACTCTACGAAAACGGTAGCTCAACAGCATCAAACTAATGAACGCTCCTTCCGTATGCGACAGAACTAATAATGGGTTGGACTTGCGTTTTCTTCATCTTTTGAAATTTGGAGCTTTTTTAAAAATTTGACGGAAATAATTTTGAATGAGCTGCTTTTGTAAGAATCAAGCATTTGCCTTTGTAATGCGATGATCGAATGTGTGTCTGTGTGTCTTTCTAACATTGTCTGGGAGTATGAAAGAAACTTCACACGCAGCTTGGAATGCCTCTTGAACATCATTTCGGATCTTAGCTTTGGTTGTGTTTTCGTGCTTCGTTTAATAATGTAGACCTGTCGTGTTTCGTTAGAAGTAGTCTTATGAGTCCACCTTCTTAACCAGATTTTATAAATTGCAGTCCGAAAATACAAAAGGAAGAAAGAGAATTCGTAAAAACATTCGTGGCAAACATTTGAAAAAGAGCACCCGGCAAGCTGGACAGGATGAGGGAGACAGGAAGAAAAGAGTGGGGGAAAAACTAACATTATTGGTAAGGAAACAATGAATAGAATCCCAGCCAATAATGCTTGACATTTTCACTGTTGTCAACACTCGGACCGGAAAAAGACCCACGAATATGTTGACATCAACGCATTACTATTGTAACTCTCGTATCCGTAGTAAGTTTTGTAAAATAACTCTTTATTACAGTTCAATGAACACGTCCAAACTCCCGCTGCCTCCGAAGTGGAACTAAAGCAGTTAGTATTAGACTTTGAGCCGGCTACAAAGGAGCCCATTCTGTCCGTCGATGAGGAAATCGTAAAAATATTGAAGCCACATCAGGCAGATGGGATACGATTTATGTGGAATGCTTGCTTTGAGTCCGTGTCAAAGAAGGGTCATGGAGACGGGCGCATTCTTGCCCATGGCATGGGTCTGGGGAAAACACTCCAGGTGAGAATACAGAAATAACTTTTTTTTAGCATAGTCGGACAGCTTTGAGCTTTCCCTGTTACTGTGAGGGTTCGATCCATCGGACTGACATGGTATGTGTCCTTTCTAGATCGAGGTTTCTCTTTAGCGAACTTGTGCCTTTATAATTTTTATCCAATATTTTCATTATATATCCAGACGGTCGGATTTGTCCATACAGTCCTCGCAAATAAGAAGCTTCTAAGCCTTAGAAGAGGTAAAATCATACGTTATTTTGTAATTCCTCTCGGTAGATGAGATGTTTACAGGGGATTTTGTGATTTTGATTTCAAACAGCTCTGGTGATATGTTCATTGGACACGGTGAATAATTGGTACAATGAATTTAAAATGTGGCAGAGGAACTGTGATCAAACAGTTAATGTTCATAGACTCTGGGAAAGTAAGTCAGACCGAAGGACAGAAGAATTGGAAGATTGGAAACGTCTTGGTGGAGTTGGAATTCTACACTACGATGCTTTTCGTTTACTCGTCAACAGTGAAGACAAAAAAGGAGAGCAACGTCCGAAACCAAAGGAATTGAAAATTATTCGAGAAACATTGATTGATCCTGGTCCTGATATTGTCGTCTGTGATGAAGGTCATTTCATTAAGAATCCTAAATCTCAGCTGTCTCAATCGGTAAACAAAGTCGCCACACGTCGTCGTATTGTTCTTACTAGTACACCACTTGAAAATAATTTACTGGAGTATCACGCTATGATGCAATTTGTGAAACCAAGTGTACTTGGAAGTCGGAAGACATTTTCCGACCGTTTCGTAAACCCAATTCTTAATGGACAAAAGAATGACGCTGGGGAGAGAGATGTTCAAATTATGAAGAGAAGAGTTCATGTTTTACATAAATTATTGGATGGTTGTGTTCAGCGGTTAGACTATACTGTTCTCACTCCATTCTTACCACCAAAATATGAGTATGCAATTACTGTGAATTTGACAGACATTCAAAAGAAATTGTACCAGCACTACATTGAGAAAAGAAAGGGTGACAAATCAGTTAAATTATTCTCGGACTACAAAACCTTGGTTAAAGTTTGGACACATCCCAAAGTTCTAACTCTGCAATCCAGTGCTCAAGAAAACTCTCTCAAGGACACCAGTGATCATAAATCTACGACCGAAGAAGAATTATCATCAGAAGAGAGTAATCGTCCAGAACGCGTGTCAGCGTCAGGATCAGACAGTGACTGGTCAGTGGAAAATCGTAAAAAGAAAAGAAAGAAAGTATCAACCGGTATCAGATGGTATCACTCATTTTTGGATACTCTGGACGATTCAAATGCTGTTGAACATAGTGGAAAACTTTTAGTGTTAATGAAAATTCTAAAGGCCTGTGAGAGTATCGGAGATAAAGTAGTAGTTTTTAGTCAGTTCCTTACATCACTGGATTTAGTGGAGGATATTTTAGCTGATATTGACGAAAAATCAGCCTGCGAGAAGGATAGCGGAAATCTCAGTTTTCCAAACCAACCTGCGATTGGGAGATGGAGACCTGGAATTGAATATTTCCGCATTGATGACAGTATGAATTATGATCTGAGGAAAAGGGCTTGTGATGCTTTCAATGAAGAAAGGTAAGTCGGCTGTCTAATATTTAATGTTGCCAGAGTCTTTCCTTGCTTCGTTAAACATTTTATAGTCTGAGTCATAGTCTGAGTCGTAGTCTGACTATGACTCAGACTTAGACTATAGTCTGAGTCATAGTCTGAGTCATAGTCTGCAATTTAATAGTACTACTTCATTCTAACGTTAATTGTACAAAAGTTTACGTCATATTGCATGCATCGCATAGCACTCTTGAAAAAACCCCAGAGTAGTCGCATTCTAGACATTCATGCCTTCTTTTCGGAGCCACTTTCTATTCTACGTCTTGAGTTTATAGGGAAACAAAATTCATCTGTTCATTTCTGTCTTAAGCGGCGATTCAACATGGCAGCATATGTCTCCAAATTTCCTGCAACGAATCCTGCAATTCTTCTGCAAATTGATGCCCGGTTCTAAATTGCAGAAACAATTGCAGGTCTCATGCCAGTAGTGTTAAAAATTTTCGCAGGCAGTAATTAGACTTGGGTCAATTGTAATTTCAATTATAAAATACAATTACAATTACGTAATTGTAATTGCAATTAATTACTTTCAGAATCCCAGCTGTAATTTGTAATTGTAATCAAATACTTTAGAAATCGTGTGTAATTGTAATTCTAATTTGTAACTGAATTTATATTTTTCTAAATTACTTTTACAATTACTTAAAATTTTGACCATCAAATGCAAAAATGTAACTATGATGTTAGCACACATCAAATCATAATTTCCAGAAAGTAATTTGAATTGTAATTAATTACACCGATAATTTTGCATGTAATTTGTAATTGTAATTGAAATACTTTCAAAAGTAGGCTGTAATTCGTAATTGATTACATTTTAAAAGTAATTGATCCAAGTCTGGTTGCAGATGATGTGCAGAACAATTACAGGTGTATTTGCTGCCATATGTAATCGTCACTTTAGGAATACCAATTCACGCCCTAACCACCTAACGAATATTTTTTATTTGTATATTTCAGAGCCAAGTTATTTTTAATTTCCACACGGGCATGTGAATTTGGAATCAATTTGGTCGGAGCCAATCGTTTAGTGATTTTTGACGCCTCTTGGAATCCATCACACGATTTACAAAGTATTTGCCGTGTCTTTCGTTTTGGTCAAGTGAAACCGTGCTATGTGTACAGGCTTTTAGCAAGAGGAACAATGGAAGAAAAATTTTATAATCATCGGCCAGTAGTAAAATCGTCTTTATCTTGCCGAGTCAAAAATGAACAGCAAATACAACGTCATTTTCATTTTAACGAAATTCAGCATTTGTACGACTATGATGCGAATGATGCCACAAAGCGACCTATTCCAATCATTCCGAAGGACAGACTACTAGCTGATTTACTAGTTTCTCAGGAAAAATTGATATTTTCATACTTAGAACATGACTCATTATTGGAGAACAAACGAGATGAAGAATTGACAGAGGAGGAAAGAAAAGCAGCTTGGGAAGAATATAATAATATTAATGAACAAAAACCGGTTATGCAGCAAATGCAAAGGGGTTATGGGTACAATATGATGCAGGATCCTTGGATACAACAAACTGCTCGTCATTTTCAAACTCTTTATCCTGGAATGAGTGAAGTACAGTATCTTCTTTCTTCACAACAAGCCAAGAATGATGTCCAAGCAATGGTGAATCAATGGGAGTACATTCACAATGATAAAGTGCTTGAGCTCTTCAAGGGAATGTACAGGGAAAAGTTTGACCAATTATTTGCAAAGCTGTCAGCACAATTCGGTCCAACAGCAAATTGGGACACAGTCCTTCGAGTCTTTCCTCCACAAAAGTCTAATCCAACTTCTTACCTTTATGCCCGACCTGTGAAATCTGCAAACCCGCCGCCACCCCAAAATAATAATACTGGGAATTCAAACTCATCAGGAAGTTCTACACAACCCACGGCCGGAAGTTGTCATCCAGCTCCAGCTGCAGCTATTATTCCCAGCCAGTCCATCTTTGAAGATAACGATAGTCCAGTACTCCTTGAAATAATCACACCTTCCATTCTCAAGACCAGACCAACCTCTTATGTACCCCCCGAAGTTGTATCAATTGATAATTAATGCACAAAACCCGTAATTTTAGTTCGATTTAAGCACATTTAAAAGGCGGTCGCTGGACCGATTCTTATAATTGACAATCATTGATATTATTTGATGTCATTTACGGTGTAGTCTAGAAGTTCATTTTCCAAACATTCAAACACTGTATATGGATGTGAGAAGTCTGGGTCATGTTCGGATCAAACGATCAAAGAGTATATCAAAATAATTTCGTACATTGTAGGAGCGAGCAAATCAGTGCATTTCTTCGCAATTTCTTCGAAAATTTAACCTTCTAAACAACTAGTGGAGGATGTCGCTTTGACAGTTTTGAGGGATCATTGTAAGCCCTAAATCACTAAGTATACATATTTGACGTCAAAAATATTTTACAAGTTACTAGATTTACTAATTTTTTAAAACATGTTTTGTAAAATGTAAAAGGAGTTTTCGGGCCACCATTATTGAGATGGGAGTTATTGTCGTTAAATAAACAATGATGTTTTCTTCTGATATCATTTTTCTCCTTTATTTTGCTTTTTGCAAAAACTAATGGCTCGAAATAATTTCTTCCTGACCTTGACAATATCGTCACATCAAATTTCCCCAAATTAGTGCTCTCCACGAATCCGGATTTGCCCGGATTCGGATTCGTTAGTCGAATGCGGTAAAAGCCGGACTCGAATCGCAAATCCGGATTCGCACTCGTGCGGTGAATTAACCTCAGGGTATCCTGAAAATGAGAGAAAAATAATCCCATTGTCGGATTCGGATTCGCGAATCTCAAATCCGGTAAAAGTCGGATTCGCTTCCGTCGAATCCGGTGAAAACCGGGTATTCGGATTCGTGGAGAGCACTACCCCAAATTTTATGGCTTTTTTTAAATATCGTTTGAAAAGGTATAGATCGGTGACTATTTTTTTCAAAATACCCAACATAGGATTTAGGGAGTCCGTCAGTATTAGATCAAATGAAAAATGAAGAGAAATGGATGGTCATAGATTTTGAAAACGATATACTAACAAATTCATGGGAATTAGTGAAATCCGTTATCCAGGTTCGTACGTCCTACCTCCGTAAGATTCTTAAAGTGAATGCCAATTAATAGGGTTGGGTATTCAATGACAACTAAACTTTATTTTATTGAACTAAAAACTTGAAAATGTTTCCTTCATCAAAACAGGTTACAAAATCAAAATATAAATATTTTAGCCAGAGTAGAAATAACATATTGGACTTAATTTCTAACATAAAGAATTCAACAGAATTCAGTTCATTTCATTCGACAAGATTCAACTAATATTTAATTAATCAGCACCGAGTCGTGTCGTTCCTCCAGCTATGATTTACTACGCCACTACTACATGTAAACTCGGTCTTACCACTCAAATAATACGAATATCCAATCAAATCAGATAGAGATAATTCAAACCGATCTGCCCTATCACACAAATCGTTTATGTTGTGGATACTCTCTATCTCTAAAATCATCTCATTTTGTCATACACTTTCTGATGAAGAACTGGTTACACGTATTTTAAAATTGTACCGAATCTCTTTAATCAAATGTGAGATTTTCAGATCATATCTCTATTTTATATAAAACTTGTCTAAAACTGTAAAATTCTTGCATATATTTAACCAAAGCAGTTTTTCTCAATTTATAATTCATAATACATTTTTCTTAGAAGATATGAGTGACTTGACCCATCAACCCTCATACATGCTAACAAGCTAACATTTCATAATTTTCAACGCCGGGCCGGTGAAAATAACTCCTATCTAAATAACAATGTATTACAATTAGTAACTAGTTTATCGTATCGTACTGTAGGAACCGCAAGAGATTCACACGTACATGTCTATGGTCTACCAGATTGGGTTCGAAATGTTGATTATCAAAATACGAGATCACGAAAATGTACTGTGAACTATCAGCACAATTTGCATATGAATTTGCACTTTAAATCACCATTAATTCCTTCACGTCTCCGACAGTTAGGTTTCCTTCTTCAAATTCCGGGTTGTTTTGTCGTCTCTGATGAATTTTTTCTTCAACCGTTCCGGCCACCTGAGGAAAATCAGAAACTTTTAGTGCATTTTTATGCAGTCGGTGTGGTTCATTGGCTTTCCGCCGCACTGTGGAACCAAACACTACCAACGACTGAGAAACAAAATCGAGATATTATGCATTTTAGAAGTCTACGCGGTGTACAAGGTTAGTCGCGATTTATATCTGACATCTCCAGGAAGAGCTCTACGGCAAGTGGCCGAAAAATGATGAACCACCCCTAACATTAACAATTCCAGACTTCCAATAAAAATCACTCAAATGTGAAATGTTATGTCTCGAATCTTACATAAAATCGATGAACGAATGTTTGTTTTTTCTGTCCAAGACGATGAATTCTTCCAATCGCTTGTTGTTCCCAAGATATATTCATAATCGGTTCAACCAGTAAAATATGAGTAGCCTCAGTCAGATTTAATCCGGTCGACGCCACACACAGCGGCATTAAAAGTGCCTGTTTGTCATTTGTCTGTACAAGTCAAAAATATTTTAGAAAATAAATGTGACTACGAGTCCAGAGTCCAGAATTGAAGCTGATGTGACATCCACTATCCACAAGAAAATATACAACCAGTTCTTCAAAAAACAGCATGGTCGGCCCTCAAAACCGTTGTTGAAGTGGTAATATCATCCTAAAACGATCTAAAAAAAAAGTAGTCTTACCCTGAACTTGGTCAAAGATTTTCTATTTTCCGCACCACCTTTGTATGTCAAGTAGGAAATTTTATTTTGAAAAAGCTCATGTCCAATGACTTCCAACATAGGCTTCCACTGTCAAGGTAAAAATATTCAATTTAATTAATTACAATTAAATTAGATGTACAGTACCAGCTCTATGGTACGATTAAGACTTTTGGAACATCTATTCTCTAGCCGTTCGTTAAAGGGGGTTATGGTGTCAAGACTAGACAAATTATGGTATACAGTCCATTGTGGGCATAAAAGATATATATGTAGACAACATGATTTCAATTTATTTCAGATTTACTCCTAAACCTCCACTAAATTGTAAGATTTAAAGGCTTACCGACGAAACGACGAGTGCTTTCGGCACTGCCTCCTTTTGTTCCTCAGCCCTGGCCTTGAGGGTTATTAATGTTCTCACAACAGCTTCGACCTTTGTGAATGGGTCACGGTTACCCCTATCCCAAAGGTCATTGGCGTCAATTTTCCAAAGAGGTATATTCGTCACAGTGTGTCTCGGACTAAAATTTTGAATATACAAATCCAAATCATTTTTAAAATAAGTCCTTTGGTTTGGATACAAGAATTTATGTTACAGTCACGATATTTATATTTTCGACAGTCCCACTTTCAGATTCAGACAGAAAGAAATTGAGCCGAAAAAATTGATGCAAGAACAAATGCAGAAGCTTTGATTTTCAATTTTTGGAGCTGTACATTTTTTAAAAAAATTTAATTTAATTCTGAGTTAAATTGAATAACGAAACATACCTCTTTGTGTCCACGAATAAAATATCTGAGAAGTTGAATTCTCTTTCACATTCCGTACAAACAGAGACTCCTATTTCTTCAATATCTCCACAATCTGAACAAATACAGTGCCCACACGGAAGAAATCCCCATTTCTGGTCCAATGGATTGGAACAAGCACATGAATATGGATTCAAGAATCCGATCCGTCCATGCCCATTATTCTCAAGCATTTGAAGATACAGATACTTGAATACACTTTTCTCAAAATCACTTCTTGTCTCGACTGATTTCAGTAATTCTTGTGCGGTCAATTCTTCCAATTGGTCTGGTTTTATCAATTTTCGGTTTGGAAGCGGAGTTTGAGTTGAAGTCCCATTGGAATTGAAATTCGTTAGTGCCAGAGGCCTGCATGCTTGATTAATATCATCCAGAGCGAGTATTTCGTCTCCTTTTTTAATAACCCAAGTACGCAGGTACTGAAAATAAAAATTAACTCAACTTCAATATTCTAAGTAAAATGGAGGTAATCACTAAATCACTACTACTCCGTATAAAACAAAACAGGGTGTCTCATAACTACATTTACCTCACATTGTTCCTTCATTACTTTGAAAATATCCATGTGGAGTCGACCTTTAGCCAAATCAGAAGAATAATTTTGTCCAAATTTCAGAATTTCATTCAAAATGCTCTCTGTGGTAGATTTGTCACAAGTTTTGACTCTGCCCCGCTCCCCGACTTCCGGAGTTTTCACGCCATCAGCATCCGCCGTACGATTTTTTGGTTTACGAGGTTGCTGACTTTCGGTTAGATACGATCGATGTATCACAGATTCAAAACGTTCTAATTTTTTAAAAAATGCACACAAACGACATGGTGGCGGTTTCTCAAGTGTTTGATTCTCATAGAGATGACATTTCGCGGCATATTCTACTGTTTCATTAGGATCTTCTGATTCAATACTCAACCATTCAGTGAATAATTCATTCCTTAAACTATTGATCTCTACAATGCCTTTTTGTAATGCATCACGTAAGGTAAGCATGGTGTCAAATCTGTGTAGAAAAATTAAAATAAACACACAAATTATATTTTGTCAAATGAAAAAATGCATATTTTTTATATGGGTCTCTCGGAACTTTATTTTAAATATAATAAAAACTTACA
>JAQFYE010002978.1:0-16481 GCA_034694305.1 Protaphorura glebata
TGCACTAAACTCTCCGATTTGCTATTTTTCAAAGTTGAAAAACAGCCAGTGGGAATTAACCTAAGTACCTCCACGCTAAAATGTCACTGATGCTTAAAATTTTGGCCACGCATATACCAGTACATAGCTAACAACCTTGCAAAATTTCTAGCAAATCCGCCTAAGAACAACGGAGCTACGCTCATTCAAACTTCGGAAAAAACTTTAGGAATGGCCCTCGTATTTTGGCTTAGTTACGAAAATTTACAATACAGGCAATGAGATTAAAGCTCCCAAGTCCCAATAACAAAAACAAAAATACCCAAACAACTGTGCGCTTTTTCGTGAACACCCTGTGTAATGCAGATTCAGGTTTAAGAAGTAGTCCCGCAAAGTGTGACTTCCAATTTTGGCTCACCCTGTAACGTCGACCTGATGCACTCCAGTTTATTTTATAACGCATGGTTTTCTAATCAGTGAAGATTGGACTTGTCCTTGTCATTGAAAAAGTTGAAGGTTGACGTGGCAGTGTAGATTTGAGTATTAGTAGCTTCGTAACATATTCAGAGAATTTATTTTAATACAGTTTGTAAACTCAGTTGATCTGTTCTCGGGATAAAAATATGGCCAGTTCAACTGATTTCTCAGGGAAAACTGCGCTGGTAACAGGTAGCGTCAAAAACGAGATTACTAAAAATCAGAAGTCGAAATAATTCGAAGGTATCGAAAATGGTTCTGCCTTTGCGAAATGACAAAACTTGGATTTAAGACTACTGACTAGGATTTTTATGTAATCGGCGGCGATATTATTTCCCCACCGTCGACTGGCCAATTTTGAGTATTGCTGAAATATATTGGCATAGAATAACAATAGTATTTCAAAATCATAACAGGTATTGTAATTGTCATTTTTACAGGCTCTAGTTCTGGGATTGGCGAAGAAATAGTGATACATTTTGCCAAATACGGGGCTCAAGTTGTGGTTACTGGAAGGAACGAAGAAAATATTTCCTCCGTTGTCGGAAAATGTAACAAAGTGTCACCGACCAAACTTGAGGTTTTTAAATATTAAAATATCAAAAATTCGTAAATTCAAAAATAATAGAAAATTACGAAATAAGATATTTTGTTCACTTGTAGGCGCTGGGAATTAAATGCGACATTCACAATGATGAGGATGTGAAATCATTGGTGAACAAAGTGGTGGATACGTTCGGTGGATTGGACATTCTTGTAAATAACGCAGGAGTTGCAACTTTCGCTCGAATTACGAATCCAGCCATTATGGACCACTTTGATACGATAGTGAAAACAAATCTCAGAGCACCATTTCTGTTTACAAATCTTCTGGCACCTCATCTGATCAAATCCAAAGGAAATATCGTCAATATTTCCAGTATCGCCGCATTGCATCCTGTAAGTTAACATATTTATTACTGGCACATATGTTAACAGAAAACGCAACTACTGCCGACCATTAGATATATGTATGTTACGAACAATAATTATTCGTAACTTTTAACAATTATTGTTAAAAGTATATCCAGGCAATTCCCAATTTCGGTTGTCAATATTGCTCCTTACCGACTCAGGATTTCGCATATGTTTTTGAATTTGGGTTTTGGAGTGGGTTTCTGGGTTTCCGGTTCACATATTTTGGCGGGGTTTTCGGGATTTCTCTTGGTATATGGACATATTGTTACCTGGCAAGGCCCAGGAACTCATGAAAACCTTTAAAAAAATGAAAAATTACACATTTATAAAATCTGAAAGTTTTAATCTAGTTTGACATGGCTCCGGCTCTGTGTGCTGCGAAAGCTGGGCTGGATATGTTCACAAAATGTCTGGCTATCGACTTGGGTCCTAAAGGAGTTCGTGTAAATTCAGTGAAGTAAATTAATATATTTTCGCATATAATATGTTTATGTATTTCTATACGTATAATTTAATAAAACGTTATCTTCCTACCACGCATAGCCCGGCTGCAACTCGAACACCAATGGCCACAGCGTTAGGTGCGACATCTGACATGTGGAGTGGGTTTGAAAAGAAATGCATGGCTGAGTATCCATTGCGCAGAATCGGAGAAGCTGAAGACATCGCTAAGATGGTCTTGTTTTTGGCTTCAAATGATGCGTCCTTCGTCACTGGCCTCATAGCTCAAGTAGATGGCGGAGCAATTCACACAATGACAGGAGTTACTCCAGATGTGTTTAATTAGAGAAAATTATGGGCATTTTTTACAAATAATGTAATAAATAAATATTGATTTGTTCCTTCAATACCAATTTATTTATTAATTTAATACATGTGCGTGCGGGTCAACATATTTAATATCATATCTACTTACGGCATTCCGTTCCAATAACTAAATTTTTCATAATGTGTGTCATTTTCTGTTTACCATGAGTGCTGCAAGGACAAATTGGTCATAACTTCAATAAAAAATGAGCATTGAGTCTAATTCTAGGCATTTTTTAGCACACACTATTTAGCCCAACGTCCAAGCGTTAATGATTATGTAATAATTATTGAAGTGTCATGCTTACGCTTTAGGGCATAGTACATATATTATGTACCATTTAATAACGTCCTTGGATGAATTGGCTCCTGTATTTGCTAGAAAATTCTTGACTTTCATTCCAGTCTCTATAATAAACTCAGACCGTTGAGTTCTGGTGTAAAATTTGCTCTCAATTTGTATTCGTTTATAGTTTCAGGAATAAGAATGGCAAATTCGAGGGACTTTTCCGGAAAAATTGCACTTGTAACTGGTACGAATTTATAACCATCCATCAAAATAAGGTGACCGAAAATTCTGTACTCGCACAACTATAACTAGCAGTATCTTTTACAGGCTCCAGTTCTGGGATTGGTGAAGAAATAATAATACAATTTGCCAAATATGGCGCTCAAGTCGTGGTGACAGGAAGGGTAGACGATAAAATAGCTGCAGTTGTTGAAAAATGTAATAAATTTTCACCGAACAAACTGAAGGTACGGGCAGAGTTTGCCTTCCAGAATAAAATCTATAACGCTCCGTAACTGTATATTAAATGTTTTAGGCCCTTGGAGTAAAATGTGATATCAGTAAGGACCAGGAAATCCATGTTTTAGTGGACAAAGTGGTTGAGACATTCGGAGGATTGGACATTCTTGTGAACAATGCGGGGATTGCATCCTTCGCAAAAATCACAGAACCCACGGTGGTTCCTCAATTTGATGAGATCATTAGAGCAAATCTTAGAGCGCCATTTTTGTTAACACATTTGTTCGCACAACATCTGATCAAATCCAAGGGGAACATCATCAATATGTCTGCTGTTGCTGGACAGCATCCGGTATGTGAATAATATTCTGATTATTATATCTGGTTTCAATTTTATAGATTCCGAATTTTTGCTTTTGCGAAACTTGGCACTGGTTCGAGCGCTCCTAGCCGCACAATTTTTATTTCATGGGTTTTGGTAATAGCGAAGCTGCTATGAAGAGAAATTCAGGGCGGGTTATTTTCAGTGCTCCTTGGATTTAATCAAAATAGAATCGGAATTTCATTCATCTTTTCAGATTTTGATGAAATTCAAGCACCAACGAGGCAGGGGGCTCTTCTCTTTGTCCTCAATATTTTATCACGAAAACATTACTGCGCAGGTGGATTAATTGATTAATAAATTTGTTCTATGCAGTTTGACATAAGCCCGGCTTACTGTGTCTCGAAGGCAGGACTCGACATGTTTACGAAATGTTTAGCTATCGACTTGGGTTCGAAGGGAGTTCGCGTCAACGCTGTGAGGTCATAAACACACTGCACTAACCACAGGAATTCTGAAATCTAAAATTTATTTTTCTGTATATAGTCCTGCAGCTACCAAAACGCCTATGCTTGGAGCCGTAGGACTGACTCCAGAAATGGCGGCTGGACTTGAAAAAAAATGCGAAACTGAATATCCATTGCGCCGAATCGGGGAAGTCGATGACGTCGCAAAGATGGTCATGTTTTTAGCTTCAAATGACGCGTCATTCATCACTGGCCTGATTGCCCAAGTAGATGGCGGAGCCTTTCATACAGTGACTGGAGCTACCATGGCTGACATGTTTACAAAATAATAACCTGATTCTCTCAGTCATATCAAAACCCAATCATACCATTTATGCATTTGTAATCACAAAATTTAGCAGAACTTGCCAAACGCAACTCAATTGGTTTAAACAAAATTTAATAAATCGATCTATTGTACGTTCGCTTTAGAGGCGATGCGATGAGGATGCCGCCCGAAAGCCTGCTGAGTTCTCCCTTCAAGCTGGCGAGGGAGCCCGAATGGGTCGTTCGAGCGGCCGTCGCGCATCGCATCAATCAGTGTTTTCCATTCGAGATTTTCTATTTTAGCCGACTTGAAGATTGTAGTACTCTTGCAAGGAACTCTGCTTCCACTGTCTGTTAAGACCAGACATGTAAAAATTGGAAGCCTGGTTTATACTTGCGTTTATTGGGAATTTTAGGACACCTTATGGCAAATTGGTTTTATTCAGCGTCCCCGTTTAAACTTTTAATTTCTTGAATTGTCCATTCTATGCACAGCAGGCACCAGTTTATGCGAGTCTTTTTAAGTCGCTGTGGCAACAGAATTCTTACAATCGCAGCCCAACAATCAACACAATCCGCGGCAATTTAAGAACGCGTCTTCCATACGGGTGTAAATGCAGTGCAAAAACCGGACCTCAGATTTGGGACGTGTCCAACAATATGGAAACTAAATCTATCTAGTGATGACCTGACTGAGAGAATTTTAAAGAAAAATGGAGTTTTACATACTTTTTTGATTTTTTTAAAAAATACATATTTACCCATGAGAGATGCTAGTGTTGGACGGAAATCGTCTATTTGAATGAAAATATTCAAATTTCCTAAAAAACGGCCCAGTGGGGTTACCCGCAAACGTATTATGTACAAACTGGAGCAGACAGTTTTTATAAAATTAATCGAAATACTACCTATCCATTTACTTTCAATAAACTCTCCACCTGGTTACGTGTATTTCAAAAACCAAGATTTCGCAATTTAATGAAAGGGTGGTTCAAATATCGCATGCGTGCTCCTGGTTGTCGCACTTGGATGTCCATTTTTATTTCTCTTTATTTCAGTGCAGGTCAATTTAAGTGAATAAAGTATTTTAATCTGGACTGAAATGAAATTAAATAAAAATTGGAATTGAGTAAACTCAAAGTTGGAATAAAATTCGGTTCATTGCATTGCGAGGGGTCATTCACCTCATGCATTTACTGGGCGCAATTGGATGGGGTCGTGAAGCGTGGCTCCATCCAAAATCATTTAATTAAAATCAACCGTAAAATCTCATTCATATCTTTTCCGTGTACAAACTTATTTCGATACACCCTCTATGGTCCGCACGTCGCCGTTGTCATGACCTTTTGAATATTTGCGAAAAATAACAACAGCTACCCCTTAACTATTAAATCAGCATTTTTATCATCCCTATTTTATTTTAAACCCATAATAGTCATGAAAGTGGAATGTCATTTGATTATAATTTGGGAAAATAGAACAGAACTGTCATAATTATCGTACTATCATGAACTTTGTGTTCAAACTGTAGTGTATCAATTTCCCTATTAGAGCCTTCTTATGTAAGCCTGAAATGAAAACGATCCTAAAAGCAATGAAATACAATGTCTTAGCTTTAGATGAACCTTGTACATACATATATAGGAAAATGGACCGTAATTGTTGGGGGGCCTAGACCATATACCTGACCTTTCTTTCGTAAACTTACAAACACAATTGTATGGTAGAAAAATTACCGACGCCTATTGAAAAGGCGAAACCATTATTGCCATTGTTGTGAACAGACGATTTGAAAAGAGAGTAGTAAACTTAAACGTAGAAGACATCAAAAGGCGAGCGAACAGCGAAGATCATCGTTGTTTGAATAAACGACCACGAAAAAACGTTTTTACTTGTCCAGTTTCTAAAATATTTTTTGGGACTCCTTTTGAAATGAAAAAGAAACCCAATGAAAAATAAATCCTCCGGATCTGCCCACTTCCTGCTTGTCAAGTCTAATGGAGAAAATTATCAGAGTGAATCTTTGTAATCCGAACCAGGCTTAAGGAATAAATGTCAAAACCCGAGCCTTTAATCCAAAATCGCCTTAATCCTCTATAAGGTTTAGCCGGTAATTGTAAGTGGTCTAACCACTGGAGAAAGTTAGGGCTAGAAGACAAATCGCATGCATGAGTAGAGATAATCTCTACCGATTTTCTAATTTGAAAAGATTTTGTTATTCAGTTTCATTTACTTTTCAAACAAATCTCACAAAAATCACATGTGTTGTTTGCTTGTTTGTTGTTCATTTTCTTATTGTACTGGGATTAGCGTCCATATTTATTTTAAAACTACGCTTGTTTTGAAATTATTCAAATAAGACTTACGGGGCAGACGAGAGCATAGACAATACATGAGTACATGTAAATAATTGTGGTCTGGGTAAATTAGACCAATGTGTTACCAGAAGATTTCCTACAAATTTTGGACCCGAAATTCTAGTTTGGACAAAACGGTTTAATTCGAATTAACCGTACGGAAATTGGTAGCTGAAAAAACCAGCTGTTGCCCTGCGAATGCAGGATTTAAAATCATTCTCGTATATCTTCAAGCATCGAAATTCATCCCTAAAAATAGAAGCCAGTCTATTGTTGAAAATTAAGGAACTTCGAATTTAAGTACAAATTCTACCTTTAATGAACATGTTTTCGTGAAAGTCGACTTGTGGCTAACAATCTCAACGCAGAGAAAACTGGGTCACACAGGTTTAGGTTCAGATATTGGGGAAAGTGAAGTTTCACTTGCACTTTCCCAAGAATTCGACTGAATTGAAACACCGCATCCGACATTTTGAGGAAAGTAGATAGGACTTTCCCTATCTTTTGGCATTTTTGGGGAAAGTACTTTCCCTATCGTTTCAGTATTCGCGGGCATGACTTCACATGGTTTTTTGGAAAAATTGAGATATACATTTCATGAAGTAGGCTTGGAAATTGTTTTTTGGAAAAATTGAGATATACATTCTATGAAGTAGGTTTGGCAATTGTATTTTGAAAAAATTGAGATATACATTTTATGAAGTAGGCTTGGAAATTGATTTTTGGAAAAATCGAGATATATATTTTCCAAGATTTTGAGAAAAGCTACTATGGACTTTAGGGTGAGATAGACTCAGAAGGAAAAGCAATTGGTTAATCTGGAGTTGCTTAGCAACCTGACACAATTAAAACTAGAAATATCAATAAATTATTATGGAGTAGACTGAGACGGGTTGCCTAGCAACAATGTAATGTAAAATATGCGGTGATAGTTTAGGAAGACACGATGTATATATTCGTTAGATTGTCTCAGAACTCACTGGCCGCTTTGCTTCTACTCTTTTTTACTAGACAACAATTGTATCCCATGACAATCATCCCATTGGGATTGCTAAATTGCATGAAAATGTATGTACAGGTGCAGAAATTTTTGAGATATTTAAATTTTGAATTTCTTTTCGAAATGTCAGTGTTTTGCTTAGATTTTGAAATTTATCGTATAAAAATTAAAACATTACAGTTGTCTTCCTGATTTTTTAAAAAAAAATTCAATTTTTCAAAATTTCGACTTCTCGAAATTTAATTTTTTTTTTCTAAATCTCTTGTCTGTTTTACAACATTTTTATAATTTGCTGTTTCACGTTCCAATGCAATGCGGAATTTGAATTTTCCGCGCTAAGTTCAGTTTCCCGAAAATCTGAACAGAAAATCGAAACTGAAACTTTCAAGTGAAACTAACTTTCCCTAAAATCTGAACCTGTCTAATATTTCCATTTCTTTGGCCTGTTGATACTCATTATTTATTTAAACTTGTGGTTATTCCAATGAAAACCCCATCGACCTTGTTCTGACTATCGGATTCACCTTGATAATTAATTTACTGAAAAGGTGTCAATACTGTCTCCCTTAGAATCTTGATTTAAATTCGCAACATAATACTGGGTATGATGCTGTGGCCTGTGGAAATGTTGCTAAATCGAAAACTCCCCCAAAGATATTAACGAAATAGTGAACCGCGCTAGAAGATCTCTCATACAGATGTAGTAAGATTTTCAAAATATTGTGGAAACAAAATCCATAATTAATTGCAAAAATTTATTTTAAAGTTTCAAATTATATTAATGGTACATCAATACTCAAATGTCGATTAGAAGATCTCGATCATTTGCTACCTAGCCCTGCCGTGCATGAACATACGTACGAATCCACCAATATCGAACATGATCCGAATATTAAAAACCAGTAACCATACAATTGAATTTTTAAAAATATGGACTAAATGTTACTGCAGTGCAATCATCGAACGCCTGACGTTTAGAAATTCCGAAGCAATAAGAAAGTACAGTTTTTTAGTTTGTATGTTTATAAACCCCTCAATATAAGAAGTATCTTTTTAATCGTAGATTCTTCTAGATTGTCTCATACCAAAATGATTAAATTTAGATTTCTCATAAATAAATATGTCTATTATCTTGTCATCATAGTCATAAACATTGTTGATAGAAAAAGGGTCATGATTCCTAACCTAAATTATTGTTTGGTAAAGAAAATGATAATGAATAGTAAAGCATAGATATAAAAATATCACAGATATACAGATCACAGATTGATAGCTATTCAGTTCCAGGCGCCCTGCATAACTAACTGATTAAACTAACTGACATGATTAAGCAGCATTTTGTTGAAAAGAGGACGGTAGGTTATGTGTACTAAAATTATGTAAAAAAAAAAAAAAAAAACTTATTTCTATTGTGTCGTCAAAGGGAGAGCAGCGTGAAGGGATATGTTGTAATGATGTATTCTGTTGATTTGATTGACACTTGAATAAAACGAATCTAATCTAATCTAATCTAACGTAGCAATGGCACTGATTGCATAACACATTTGATGAAGATTCTTGAACGGATAATTTACAGTTGGGAAGATTTCTTTTGGCTACTAAGGTATCCACGGATCCCATGATGACAATGTTCATTTCAATTTCAAGTGAATCAATCGACGGCGAAAATGATGAATATAAGGAATGGACATGGGCATGGAACAAACAACATCGTTGGCGCACAAATCCTCGAATTGGAGGCAGATCGGAAGACGAGGATGCGGAATTTGATCTGTAGGACATCAGATCTTCTTCGTATTGGCTGTTCAAAGAATTCTGAGAAGACGCAAAAGTCACAGCTTCTAGAATTTCATTTTGTTGGTTTTGTTCCATTTTCTCAGCGAGGGCAGCAGCATTAGCCATTTTTTCCAAACTTGTAATCGCAGTGGAACCAGTTATTGAATTCCCGAAAAGTTGGCTGAAGAGTCCCCGGTCTTGGCTATTTTGCGGAAGCGGAATGTCTGAAAATAATAATAATGGGCCAAAACTGGCTTAGTCAGCTTGGGAGCACTGCTTTGTAGCAGTTGCTTCCACTCTCATAACATACATACATGTCTGAAAATAACAAGAAAAGATCGAATTGTAGAGAATTTGATATTGACAGTCTATGTACATCCAAGCTTTATAAATATCAGACTAGTTCCCGTCTAAATTAAAAAAATCTTACTGGTATCCAAACCAAAGAAACGTGGATTAATGTGGATTGTCTGGAAATAGCAGAAAAATTGACATACACCGAATACAATTCAAAATACTGTCGAACTAATTGTCTGAATTAAAATAATTGTTTCTAGTGTCCGAACAGAAAACTGATGTATAGGTCAAACGTAAGATCTCCAAAATTGAAAGAAATCAAAAACTCCTGCTTTCACGTTGTCAAGTATTTTAAATTTTCTAAGCTAGAATAATATATGAATAGGTGACGCATTTCTTCGGAGTCAAAATATGTTGAGCTAAAAATCCCTGAAATCTTTAAACAAAATTTCAACTCAACGATTTCCCAATTCTTGATTTATTCCTGTTGATAATTCTTTTATTCCCTGACATCTCCGCTGTAGCAGATTGGATTTGAGTGATTAACTGCATTACTGATTCCACAAATTAAATAGTCTCGTATCAAATGAATTAGTGTAATTTTAATATCTTGTGTAAAATAAATGTTTCTTTAACCTTAGCACGTATCTTAATAATTGGTTGCCCAATAATTAACAAAATTAGTCCGATTATAAAAGGCGCCTACTTTAATAATAATGCTCATGGCCGTGTTTCTAGAATTTAAAGAGTGTGAATAATCATAAAAATCACAAATTGATAAAGAGAACAAAAAAACATCCAGAGGACCACATGCATTAAGATTCTTTACCACTTCGGAAGACCGGTCTTAGATAATTGCATTCTCATCTGTTGTCATTTTCTCATGGTTTTGGTCTTTCATAGTTTTGAAACCAACTCGATTTTTTCACTTTTTAAACAGCGGCGGCAACAAATTCTGATGGGAATTTGCGTGTCTAACATATTACACATTAACCATTTCATTAACAAAAATTTCATCGTGTGGTTTAAACAATAACGTAAGAAGACAAACGAGTTGCACCAGGTGCCGAAAGAAGCAGTTTAAATTTAAATTAAGCAACTCGACCTGGGCTGTTCAATATTTGATCGAAAATCCGAAAACTAAAATATACATTCTGTTGCGAATTTTAAGTGGTACGGTGGTTTGGATTCTATGGATGACAGCATCGATAAGTGTACCAAGAAAATTTCGATTATTCGATTGAATCCTACAAATCAAAGTGTCGTTGATATTTTTAGAAAACACATACAGGGTGTTTTTTATCTCTCAGACTACTTTGAAACTTTGCGCGTCGCTAACTCAATTACATATTTGTTGACGTCGATGCACAATTTTTTTTTTAAGTCGAAAAAAAATGTCAAGTTCAAAATTTCACAAAATAAATAAAATTCAAAATCTTAAAATATTAAAATTTCAAAAAGTAGTCTGAGAGATAGTAAACGCCCTGTATATAATGTACAAATAATAAGAGTTTCCTCTGGAAAATCACTTTATGCGAGTTTAAGTGACAGGACGAAATTTCAGAAAACATCGAGTAAGATTTTCATCGATTCTTAACTTCGAGTATTTATTTACACCGCTCATTCTCATTTGTCGGTTTAGTAATAATCAAATCATGGATTTTCGGGGGTTTATTTTCGGCAAAATTCAACTTTCACCACTCTATACTAAAGGATTTTATGTCTTTACAAATAGAAATCAATGCACCATAATGAATGGAATGTTTCTTCGGTCAACATATCCAAATTATCTGTACTAGTTTAAGTGCGGCCTAACGTGTGTTGAGCACGAGGCAGATGGTAGACAGGCGTGAGAAAACGACATGAGCCGAAATTCCCACGCAAAACAGAAATTGTTATGAATAGACGTGCTGTCGACCAACCGCGTGCCTTTTCATCGGACTATCGTAATGTAATCTGAAATCCTATCCAATGGCCAGGTAATTCAATGAAGAATGGACCAAGTAGTACATGAAACATTTATTGTGAGATTCGGAAGTACTTGGAGAAGTGGATTTGCAGTAACGGAATTGATTGGATTTTGGATTGGATGTAGTTTTATTTAAGTCATCAATAGCCATAGCTCACACAACATAAACATACAAAGATGAAATATTGAACTATCCGTGAGTGTCATCGATTTACTAATCTTAACTAAATTTGATTTGAATGTCACTTAATTTAATGAAATAATGTCCATTTACTGAGAGTATTCGGGGAAGAGATTAGTATAGTATAAATTCACAAAAGAGGGGTCGTCAAGCCCAGGAACTAAGCCCTTTTGCAGAAGTACATCAAGTTAATGTTAAATACCATCTTATAATTGAAACCTAACAAAGGTTTCAATTCGGTTTATTAATTGGTCTCTTACCCTGGAATTTGAAATTGATTGTCACTGCCACTAAAAGTTATCTTTTCGGCTAGTTATGAAAACAACATTAAAGAATAGTATCAAGTGATCTCCTAATCCCGAGTCAAGTGTAAATGGGAATGCAAGTGGAATCCAAATCCGAATTGCTTTTGAACCAGCATAAACCAACCTTAAGTTACGTTTCCGATTTTTCAATCCCGGGCGTCGTTGAGCAAATGTATTAATATAATCTTGGATCAAATCATACATTAGATATTTCCCTCCGTTGAGAAATTATTGAAGTGGGCCCCGTACACCAAGATTGAGGTGGCCGAATGATAGTGAGGTGTACTTTCGACAAACAATTCCACACAGAATCAAAGAATTACTCCAATGTAGTGGACCCGAATATTAAGCTAAATACCAAGTTATCCTTTCCTAGCCTCATTTTATTTCAAACTATCCTGGCCTACAAATATCTGTACGCTTAACTTACATTATATATGCGCTCCTCCGTCCGGGATTCTTCTAAACATTGAAGTTTTTAAAAATTGATCTAATACAACAGTCCGGAGATTTAATGTTGCTAAAGCTATATTCTCTGCCTTGTTGACCCTGTGAATGAACGAACCTGTGGTCAGGAATTACTTAAGTTTCACTGTGAGTAATTTTTGAATCCCATTTGTAATACTGATTTAAATGTACTAAAGAGAAACACGTCTTCATGAAATTAATTTGAATATTGCCGCAGTGATTTGAGAAAAATTTTGAATTAAATAAAAATCAGAATCATATCCTGAAATATGAATTTGTAGATTATTATTATTCAACTGATGGCAATAATTGTTTTCCGAAAAAATCATCCACCTACTTAAATAACGGAAGATGTAATTTTCTGTGCGCAGATAATGCATGCAATAAGGACCAGAGCACCAGCACGTAAGTGGAACAATAAACGATTTCAGACAAATGCTTTCACGAGCTGAATCTCAAGAAATTGCTTTAATGCTTTTCATAATTGAAAGGAAGAAGGCGAGATCTCTAGAAAATGGGCTGACGGGACGAAGAAAGGGTCTCCGAACCATTACAGTTTCCGTTCATTGCCGTTGACACGCCGTACCTGTGGCGTAAGGTTAACTGTCGCAGTTACCACCCACCCATGATAATCATCAATAGTTGGTTTCGAGTTTAGAAGCAGAGAAATACACTGAAAACGGGAAATTGCTCTCTGCTTAGGCAACCTAATCCTGATTGTGCTATATAATTTCAGGTAAAGTGTACGGTTTAGTTGTCCGGACCTGCTTTGTTGTTTTCTATCCTCGAGCCTTATAATGGTGTTTAAGAATGATGAATCATCTCACATTTACATTACTTTGCCCACTCGAAGCCTACATTTAAATGCAGACGAGGGGAAATACACTATTTGCCCGAGAGAAGTAGTTTCAAGTTTTAGGGATACAAAACTAAAGTCATGGTGAATGCCTTTGACATGGGCGAGCAGCAATCATTGGCCAAGGTGGTTGCCTAAAATGCACAATGAACCTGAATGCCTCCAAAATTACAACAATTGATTTGGGATTGACTATTCTGCCCATTTCTTAAGAGATGCTTTTGACTGCAACACCTTTTGACTCAAAATCCAAGTCAAATCAGATTCTTGCTTTCGCCTTAGTACTTTTTGTTTAGGATTTCAGTCTTTCCGGTGTTTAACAATAAAACCAATAAGAAATAGGTTTCGGTTTGGTAGGATTTAAGCATGGATAAACACATCCAATGTAAATGGATATCTTTGAGGTGGGAAGGTGTGAAATCATTGTTAGCAGAGTTGTTAGAAGAATCATGAGCAAAACTAGTTTCGGTCAAGAAGAATGATGTAAGTTTGAAAAAGCATCCTTGAGGTAAAAGTAAATAAACGGACGGAGACAATTTAATATGTTCAATTTAGAACTGACAAACTTGATGTTCGTTGATGTATAAAATTGTTTACACATTCCAATATTTTATCCCTGAATTCGGATTAAACTATTTTATTCGAAATCCAAGACACTCCACTAGGGTGATTTCCAACAGGAAGCGATTACTGTTAGATTCCTTGTAAGAAGCGTGTAAGTCTCGTGTTACATTAATTCATTACCTGGATGGATGGTGCACTCTTTCGCCACGGTGCAGTTGTTAAAATGGACAATCAGCAAGAATCTATCCAAAAGGTCGAAGCCGAAAAATTGATTTCGGATTATCAAATCTGCCCATATCTTAAAAAACCTTCGGGTCAGGATCGACTATTAAGATTTCCTAAGCTCTAGCTTTCTTTCTTTCGGTTTTCCAGTACACACAATAGAACCCAATGAATGAATGGTTTCTTGTCACGAATTATGCCAGGATGCTTATACGAGACTTTTTTAAATCGATTTTCGTGGCTGAGAATGGTGTAAAATCATTGTTCACGGAGGTGTAGCAGATGATGGGCTAACTTTGTAAGAGCTTAGGTGTCAATAATTGGGATTTCGAGTGAAACACCTTCGAGTAAACAAACCGTGACGAAGAATTAGCTGCATTGTGTCCAACGGGCACCCACATCGAGTTCACGCGCTCGTATTATTATCCAACAATATTTACTACATGGGTGCCCAGTGCCCATCGTTTAAGCTATTTACTCGCAAGTAACACCCGAGCGTACAATAAATATGTACAGTTTTCCGAAACTGTCTGAATCGCCGAGGGAATAAAATCGCTATTTTACCCCCTTACTTTTATCACTTCCATTTCACGTGTGAAAACTAATGTACCAAATGTAGTCAAGTGCTTGGAATGTAGTAAGTAATCGAGGTTTATTTGCATTAAACGCTATTTTAATGGGTGACCAATCTAAGAAATTGCACTGACAAGATGCACTGAATCTTTAAATGAAATAATTGATTCGGCGACATTTCATTAATTCGAAATTACACACTTGTTACTGCAATAAGGTAAGCTGGATAATTGCCACACAATTTCGCAAAATAATACTTAAAATGTTATTTATTCTTGTCTCCAGAGACTTCTTTTTTGGTAATATTTTACATTAGCTTTCAGCCTATGCAATACCAAAATGATGATACGCAATATACGACATAATTTCGTTAAAAGAGCGGGCTCCAGATACAAAGAATTACCTCAGTTGTATCAGTCTCATTTTTGTATTTTGTTTTCTGAAGTACTATTGAAACTGAAACTATTAAACACTAGAAATAATTGCCCACAACTACAATTAATGCAGGGTCGCTGAGACTGCCTAATTTTGAATATATGATCGTGACTGGATCTTGTTAGTTTAAAACATAAAGTACCCGTAACCGAGAACTGAAACTCTGACTGGTCTATTTAAATCACAATAATTTCGTTTATGCCTTTCTGCGTGGGTATATAGACGTTACATTAGGTCATTGAAATGTATTGTTTACCTAAAGCCTCTATTCGAGTGTGTAAAATAAAGCTGATGACACCCTTACAATGAGTCATTTCACTCTCCTATATTGGTTCCATAGCACTAACATGTTACATGTACATGTTAGGACACATCCTGATTACTGGAAATCCGAAATCCGGATCCGAATTCATCATTCATGGGATTCATCATTCGGGAAGTTTTGCAAATCCTACGATACCCATGCCTCAGCACATGCCAACAAAGGTCATCTCAGAGTGGGGTGGGAGTTTACAATGTGTGTACATTCAGGTCATTCAACAGAAGCAACATTCTCGGGAAACAAAAATTAAATCAAACGCGTGCCAGTAGGGACAAACCTAATGCATTTAATTTGTTACCCAGGAACACCCTATTGCACTTGTTGTTGGAGGTGGTCGTCTAAATACGAGGAGCAAATGTTGCAAACAACACGATACGAGCTACAGGTTGGTTCGGAATTCCTAGATTATAATACGTAGAGAGTTTGGCATTGAACACGGTATGGTAGATTCGGCAATAATCGCCTTCTCTGCTTCTAAGCGACTGACAAGAAATTGTTTAATTGAGACTTTCGTTGACTCTCAGTTTCGGACGAAGAATGACTGAAATGAAATCGCCGAAATTAGCCTGCAATCTCTTGAATTCGGACTTTTGTATGACCGCAGAAACGACTTTGTCAGTGGAACCATTCAAATAAGTCCTTTAAACTTTGCAAACCAAATACAAAATAGACGTACTTATACACCAGAAATATCAGTGAATGTGAGTGAGAGGGGCAGGTATTAAAAAATTGGAATAATTGTTGTGAATATTTTAGTTTTACCTCATTTCAAATCAGAATTATATAATTTTGGTCTCTTGTTATGTACTAGAAGATCGGTGCCTTAATAACAATATTCTTTCCTTTACTAGTTTATACAATCTGGCTAACCAATAATAGGTGGCTCATAGTCAATCATTTCATTTTAGAGGAATTTTATTCTACTTATTGCATCTATATTAAGGTGCTAATTGGATCAATGAACACTCAATTATCACACATGAGGGCAATAAGTCGTTGGTTGGTTTCCAAGGTCTAAAGAAAAACATCTGGGCGGACCACCACCGCACCGGTTTCTTCATCTTTTGGTGGCGTGGGAACGTTTCTAGACCTC